>APFE031017795.1:0-53879 GCA_000404065.3 Pinus taeda
CGTGAACTTTTACTCTGCATGAAAGGAACTTTTCTCTGCATGAAAGTGCGTGAACTTTTCTCTGTATGAAAGGAACTTTTCTTTGCATGAAAGTGCGTGAAATTTTTTCTGCATGAAAGGAACTTTTCTCTTCATGAAAGTGCGTGAACTTTTCTCTGCACTATAATTTATCATCTGAGATGATTTTCCATCAAGGACAACACGTGTCTCATAATGCTAACAATTTCCCCCTTTGGACTTGATGGCAAAGCTAACTTGTCATACTAAGAACTGTCATCTGATTCCTTTGAGTTGCCCGGCATCCCATGCATTCATCACATCTGATATCCCTTCTGTAGATTCATCTAGTTATAAATAAGTGAGATGTTCTTCTACGGGTGGGTTGCCATCAAGTACAATGCATGCATCATAATGCCAACACCAAGTGGGCCCGCAGGCTATTTTTGGCGCAAAGTCTATTTTTAGACTATGTCTATTTTTAGACATATGTATCATGGTCTATGAGTTGCAGGATGCTATTTGTGGATGGTTGATTAAGTTGGTAAAAATAGATGGACTTCTATTTTTAGACAATAGCGGAGGCACTGTCAGTCTAAATATAGAACAGTTGAATATTATTAGCCCTTAATAATATTTTGACTATAAACATTATCTTATTCTCTTGGAGCACTTCAGTTCGAGCTACAGATGTGGCACATGTAGCTTCCATAAGGAAATACATGGTTCCTTTGGGTTAACTAGAGCTATTGCATGGAAGACTTCAATTAGGACTTCAGTGATTGAGTTCTGTGGAGTTGGATCACGAGTTGATGGAGTTGTGTTCAGTTTGACTCAGTTGAACTGGTTGTAGTTAGTCTAACTGGAAAATAGACTAATGTTGAGTGGTGTGAGTTAGTTATTAATTAATTCACTAATCATTAACTCATAAAGCAACTGAAGAATACATCAGTTAACTCAGTGCATGGACAGTTCAGTGGAGACAAGTGTTAGAGGTAAGTGAAAGGGCAAGACAGCTGTCAGTTGCGACTATAGTTATGCATGTGATTTGCACAATCAGTGGGATTGAGTTGCCAATGAGGATTGCGTAGTGTTACACAAGGGAAACACGTGAATGGATCAGCCATTCTCAATATTCTCTATGTAGGATTGCGCAGTGGAGGCAGGCAAGCAGTGGAGGTAATTTGAGCCAGCGATTGTTTCAGATCTATGTTGTATTGTGTGTAGCAGTGGAGCTAGTATTGTATTGTGTACTGTTACATGATCTCAATAAATATAATACAAAGATAGTTTGGGGTTTTTAGCGAGATGCTTTCCCCGTGAAAAATACTGTGTTATGTGTGATTGATGCTTCTATCTTCGCATGCAATTGTTTCTGCTTTTGCAATATTGATGATCAACGTAGATGAGATTATGTATTATGCATGTATTCCGCAATAGTGTATAATCAGGATAATCTCGGTTGAATAAGTGTCATATTATTCATAAAATTTCTACATTCTTTTCTAAGGCAATGATATGTTTTTCAACAGCGATTACTTCCTTCATATTCTCTGCTAAAGTGGGCTTTGCAGCTCTGTCAACAAAGATTGCTATGTTTGAAGGTAAGGATGATATGTACCATTCACTTCTAACCTCTTCACTAGGTTTAGATGCAGTAGGAATCTTATTTAAGAGCTTATTAAATCGCGAGTTGAAATCTTTGACTAGTTCTCTTGGTTCAGTTTTCAGATTTGAGAGATCGTTGATTAATGTCGATGTTGACCTATCATCTCTGAATTTAGTCAAGAATTGCTCTTGAAAAATGTTCCAACTAGTAATAGATCCTGATGGTAATGAAAAATACCAAGACCCAGCTGCTCCTTGTAAGGTATATGGGAAAATCCTAACAACAATGTCTTCTTCAGTAACTCCATTTAAGTTTACTGACAACATAATGTTGTTTTTGTTCTTCTGCTAGTATGCTCGTATCCGGGTTAAACTTTGGTAGCCATTTTTTGCGGTGATCCCGCAATTCACTCAAGGGTGTAGGCATTGTGACTGCCCTTGGATTGTTCCATGGTCTTTGAGCCATTGTTGAGCTACTAACAGAGAAAAGCGGAGATGAAGTTCCTAGTGGTTGGGAAGAAGATGTTGAAGTTCCAGTACCCTGTTGAACAACAATATGGAGTGGAGGAGTGGATGGTTGACTTTGCAATGGAGTAGATGAAATGGATGATGATGATGAAAAAGTCTCACTGTCAAACCCTTCAGGTGTCTTCCTTGCTCTTTTTCTTTTCGTCATAGGGAATTCTGTGGGTTCTATACCAAGTTTTTCACTCTGTAATCTGGTAAGAGGATGGGAAGCAATGTATTGCGAAGTCACACTGCCTTGAGATAACTCAGATTTCTGTGGTGATATTGAAAATCCTTGAAGTTTATGAATTAAAGACTAAACTTCAAGAGATTCAAGAGTGGATTTATATTATAAGTTCAGGTTTTCAGCAGTGGTTGTTTTCTCAACTTCTCTCTTAGAAATTGGAGATTTAGAATGCGAGGGAGAAGTCAGGGGAGATGTTGAGGGAGATTTACTCTCGGAATGGGCTATGGATTTGGATTTTCTCTCCATTCATAGTTCATGCCCTCCTTCTAGCGCCAAAAAATGTTGATGCCTCTAAAATCGCTGCATCAACATCGGGGAAAACCACCCGGTCCGGACCTTAAAGTAGCTCATTTTCCGTTTGGTGTAGTGGCTCCGACTGGATGTAATGGGACCAGTTTCCCTGTGATATATGAATTGATGGATGATTGATTTGTAATGGATAACGGGAGTGATGAGTGCTTTAGTCTAAAGTACAAAAAAATATATATAAGGGTAACTAATTTATCTCGAGAATTCTTCTAACAATGCGATTCTTGATTGTTTTTATTGACAAATAAACATGAAGATGACTTATTCATAAATAAAAATATTCATTCATATGATAACAAATTTGTTCAATTAATTGAACAAAGTAGTAATTAGCACAATATCGCACTAATCTTAATATATCACTGACATATATATATGAAAGATGACAATTCAGAAACATTCAAAAATGACATGTTAAAGAATTGTTGTAGAAACATATACACATCAATAATAGCAAAGTTGATAAATGCTAATTCATATAGAAAAATAAAGTGAAAGAATAGATAGTAGTATCGTATGCATTTGAATCTCCTCCGATGTGATTCACATTCAAATTCTGCCTTCTAATTTGGGAATACTTTCATAGGAAGCAAAAGTGAATATCTCATAAAAGCCTTCTTTATCAAAATTCAAAATTCTGGTCCAGTCTTTTATAAAAAAAATATATATTGGAAGCACAGTAGTGCAACTCCCTACTTAAGTCTTAATACAAAATTGAGGACCCTTTCTAAAAACATGAAAGGGTCTATGAATACTACAAAAATAACAAACTATGAAAGAAATATGCTATGCGCTAGTATAACCAAAACATAAAATATGGAATTTATCTCGAAATAGCAGTGTTGTATTCAATTGAAAGGATTCACTGTATCGGCTTATCTTCTTGTGATCGCGGTTCACAAATGCAAGCATTGGCTGGACCTCTGGTTGCTGACTCATACGAGAGTGTAACTAAGCTTAAATGTGGCATCGGCAAGTTCAGGGATCATGTGGTTGATCGCCTCGGTGAGACACTTCATCGCCATTTGCTGACTATGTGGTTTTATGAGGAAAAACCAAAATGTTCCCCATGTTAAGTTGTGAATGCCTTCGATCAATTTTTCTCTATGCATCAACTCCTGTTTCCACTATTGTTCTAATGATTTCACCTTTGGGAGTTTGCCTAGAGAGCATTCTGTTATTAGATTACATAAATACAGAGTATTGTTGATTAATTCAATCAAATTATTTGTCGTTGATCTGCATCTGGATGTAGCTCTCTCAGATTTCATTAACTGAGACTCCCATTCGGAAAATAGAATTTCTTTATGTGACTCCTGTATCTTTAGCAGGTTGGCAGCTTTTCCTTCATTTGAATCTTTCCAAGATAAAAACTTAGTTAAGCTTTCATTTGCCTTCTCTAACTCAAGCCTTGCATCTACTGACTTATCGATCATAGCTGCTGAGATATCACATAAAGTAATAGCCAACGAGATATTATAACACAGAAGGTCCAACTGCCGAGATAGAGCCTTGGTCATCTCCAGGGCTTCGGTGCTTAATTCTTCTACCTTGGGATATCCTTTCAATTGCTCTATTTGATCCTTCATTGAGTGATTTTCTCTTCTTTTGATTTATTCACCTACTCGTTCAATAGCTCTAGTTTTCTCAATGCTTGGGATAAATCTTGTTTCTTATGGATGGCATGTTCATCAATTCTCCGCTTTTCATTAATTAATTGCATTCAACTAGTCATTAAGTTGTCTCTGTTCGGCCAACTACTGTTCAAGTTACTCTATTTTTTGTTGTCATTCTACCAATTGTGTGATCCAGGTGGATATTGGTGGCCACCTGCCAAATCCACTTGGACCCCCACCATTGTTTCTTTCAGCTCTTCAGTTTCCTAAATTGTAGTACAATTTACTATTTTTAGCAGTTTTTCAGGTCCTGAACTTCCAGAGCCATTTTGAGGCCCTAAATGACGTTTTTTGGGAAATCTAGGGACAACATGGGTCCATGGACCGATGTTGCCCTTCCCAACGTAGCAGTGCTTGGATAGATCTTTCTGACGAGCTATTCTACGTGTCAAACGGAGATCGTATGCCAAAGTTACGACCCCGGGAAGTTAATGTACCAATTTACCCAAACGGGGCCCACAATTTGGCGTTTCATCTTCTAGGGTTAGGTTTTGGAATGCTAAGGGTTTTCTATTTTTTCTCAACAATAAATAGGCCTTTGAGCCTCATTGTAACAAAGTTCAGAGCCATGTAGCCGCCACATCTCTTCTCAGAGATAAGCTACCATTGCTCTAGCTGGTTTATTTTCAACTCTATTTGTAAGCATATTTCAGTGTTTTCCATTAATGAAATGAAGTATTATTTCCGCTGCATCTTTGTGTATATGGTTATCTCTGTATTTTGTTGCGTTCCTGTTTAAATCCAGATCACTGATGCATATTTTATTGTATAAATGTTATGATCTGGGTATGGCTGATGTCTGGCATAGCTTCAAAGTTATGAGTAAATATTTGCAGATCTGTACGTGGGTTCACCTTGGTAAAAGCATGTATACATGCTGGTTCAGCTTAGCAAAGTCACGTATATAGTATGAAGTATGATATTTAAAGTTGCAGTTGGATCTGGTTATTGATGCAGAGTTCTGGGTGTTTCTCTGTGTACTGTGACTATGTTTGATGACAGGGGTTCAGTGATTCACTGTTGTTTAATTCAAAGATTGATGACGTAGATGTGGTTGATTGATTTTGTGCTTCAATGTTGTTGATGGGTCCAATATGAAAATTGGATGAAATGTGGCCTTCATATATTGGTGTTATGTTCCAGGTGTATCCAGTATGAAAATTTATGAAACGTGGTCCCTGGAGGAAGAGTGAAGGTTAGAGCCTTCAGTAGGCTGGCACCTATGTACTGTTAAACATATCGGCCATTACAAGGGCTGGGGGTTGGAGCTCCCTTCCAGTAGCATCTGGAAAACGAGAGAGGGTTGTAGCCTTTTGTAGGTTGGCACCTATGTACTAGTAAATATCTCGGCTAGTACAAGAGCTAGGGGGTTGTATCTCCCTTCGAGTAGAAGCTAGAGAACGAGAGAAGGTTGTAGCCTTCTGCAGGTGGGTGCCTACGTACTGGTATGATTTTGTGCCAATACAAGATTGTAAACAGGTTTTTCTTATGTTAAACGAAGATGGCAGCAGGTAGTTTTTGTTCCACATTAGGTTTCCACCTTACATCATGGTGTTCATGTGTGTTTCTTATGTGTGATGATCTGTTCTATTTTACTACACCTGTTTACTGTTTATATGGTTAATGAAGTTCTGATGCACTAATTAAAGATCAACATATGATGGATTAATTGAATCATATGTTTACTGGATATATGCTAGTTGCATTAAACACAATTGCGTGTACACTCGAGTTCCCTTAGCTGAAGTAGAGTATATGAATCAGAGTATGAAATAAGAAGTTATATTGATTTTCTAATACTAATTCACCCCTCCAACACCCCCCCCCCCCCTAGTATTATTTCCAAGATGTGGGAGGAGGGTGTTATAGGACTACTAGACTAGTAAAGTGTTTCAAGGAATCAACTAGATTGTGTTTTGAAGGACTTGTTGATGTAAATTGCTCCAGAACTATAAGCATATTCTTTGATAAGGTTTTCATTACATGGTTAGGCTTGTATATAAACATGTTAAGTTTTACATTCAAGGTATTGAAGGGTTGTGTACTAAGATTGATTAGGGTCTGCATAAAATGTGTAATTAAAGGTTATTAGAACTCTTGTATAGTTTTCACAGTTTGTGGTGAGATCTAGGTATAATTGAAAGCATTCATTAGGTCTATCCTTGTCAACAGTTTATCCAATATTATATTTTTTATAGTAATTGAACAAGCCAAGAAAAAACGACAATAAGCAAGTCACAAAATCAATTCAGATACATATGGTAGTCATTTAATTTTTTTCTTTCACTATTATGTACTTACACATTTGTATTGCAGGCAAAGGTAACTTAAAGGGTATTTTGTTTTATTTTGGGATTGGGTCTCGTTTGGGAAAGTTTGTATGCTGGTAGAAGAAGACTCAAGGACATAGAGGAAGCTAAAGTGACAATCATCATCACTTGAAGGTAGCCTTGCAACAAGGACAATTCCTCAAAACATAGCAACCATCTTAACATATCATCAACAACTGTCAAGGTCAAGAGTCTAATCATTGTAATTGGGCCATTATCTCTAATACGAGAGCCCATAATTTCTAAAAGATACAAATTTCCTAAGAGTTGTAAAGGGCATTTTTGGAGAGAATCAATTTTTATTGCAAAAGTCTATCAAGATAAGGGTATAGTCCTAGTGTTACCGGTTATCTATTGAAAATCACTGTAATGTGGATCTTTGTCTCTGGTATGGGATTTCACATCTTTCATCTATTATTGTCTCTATAGGGTGGCAGGGTGGTGCTAGGTATATGAATGAAGTCACTTACAGGTTGGGGTCTATAAACACTTCAGGGTGGTAGGTTGGTGCTAGGGTGAGTTGTGGCTCACTTGAGTGTTGTGGAATCTGTTAGCACCTAAATCTGCCTTAGGCTCAAAGAAGTCAAAATTCAGGGTAACCACAAACCACGCTCAGTCTAGTAGCTAGCCCTACCAGAACATGAGAGGGCTCTCTCCGAGTCACGCTCAGTGAATAGATAAACAATATGGTCTGAGATGACTTGCAATGAATATTTATTTTATGCTAGGTAAATAAATATGGAAACAAGAGGCAATTTTTGATAAATGACTGAGTTTCTGGGATGTATGGGACCATCGAATAGCATGAGCAGAGAATTTAACTCAAAGGCACCAGATTACTTCGTGAGGCAAGACAGGCGGAAAGTCTAGCAATTAAATTTGAAATAATGCGAAATAGACAGATTGTTTAGGAGGGTGAAAAGGGCATAAACACATGAATCTTTTTCAACATAAGAAGAACCCAGAATGTGAAACTTTCCCACAGGCAGAGCAATAAACATGAATTCTACCTTATCTTACTTAGAAAATTTCACTTGAAATGAATATGAATGAATCGTGAAACATAACGAAATACATATGAAACATAAAGAGAACACATTTGCTACACTCACACCACATGAATCTCATGAACCAGGGCCGCTGCCTTTCATTAATTCTCTGTCAAAATATACAATGAAGAACTGAGTTTCTCTCCCACAGTCTCCCAGAAATTACAACCAACCCTTTGAAAATGGTTTTACATACAATAAATAGACTTTGCCATTAGGAAATGGAACAACCCAAATTTGGGGAGTTTTTAAAATAATTACAAACTAGAAATGGAAAGCCAACCATTAGTGACAGGTGCAGCATTACAAAAATGACAAATTGCTTGGGTGACTGCTCGCCTTCCTTTGCCACTTGGATAGAAGCCAACCATTAGTGAAAATACTTTTTAAACTTTGCCTTAGGTGCTGAGAAAAATGTAGTGTAATTGAGCAGGCCCACTTGGAGAAAGTCGCGAATCAAAATGTCGCGGAGCGGAAGTGATTTTTGCCTTTGGGTCTCTGTGCGCCGTGACCAAAACTATATGCGCTGCGCCACTTTGGAGGAAATTTTGAGGTACCTGCTGAAGTCCAAATTGTGCCCAAGTGTGCTTGTTAGAAAGCCCTACCTATCTACTTTCCAACCCATGTGGAATTTCTGAATTTGGTGTTCATTTCCCCCTCCAAAACTTCAATCTCCCAAGATTTCTTCCTGTGTGTCAAAATAGGGGCAAAGAGGTCATTTTTTGAGTATTTTTGACCTTCCGGGGACTCAAAACTTGCCCAAACTTCTTGGCCATGCACCAACAATCATGATTTTTCATGATGAATCCAAAAATGCAAACCATTCTTGATTTGAAGCTCCCTATCATAAGCGTCGCGCCAGTGGCGCGGCGCACAGGGAGAAAAACCCTGTTTTGTGCACAAAAAATTGTCAAGTGACCAAAATTGCCCCAGATTTTTTGAAATTTGGGCTGGAGATCCTCTATGAAGTGCTATGCTGGGCCACAAAGGCTTCAACCAAGATTCAGAGCCGATTTTTCTCTTTTTTCCTCTTTTGTCTTTCTATCGCTCTCCTCAATTTTGCCTTCCAACTCCTTATCCGAGCCTTTGAACTCATGTTCTGTGCCCTGTAGTGATAAACCATCTGCCTCAATAAATTTTTTTCCTTGTCAACCTTCTCTAGTAGTCTCTCAAGGTGAATGTTGATCCGCTCGAGCCAAGACTTTGGGCCATTATTAATTTCTTGCTCTAATGGAGTGAGCTCAATCCTCCTATGTTTGGCAGCTTGGCGATTCTCGCGAATGTTTTGTAGCTCCATGATCTCATGTTGGTCTTTGAGCTATTTGTTCTCTGCTCCAAATACCTGATAATCCACTTAGACCTCTCCAAATTGAGAGACAAGGCTTGGATCTCCGTTTGTTGCTCCTGGATGGTCCTCCTAAGTTTGGCACTCTCCACATCTCTATCATCATCATGAGTGAGGATGAAGTCGACCTCTCGTTCACTTGAGTGGCCCCTCATCATGCATGGGCCTCTTGCCCCTGTCCTGTACCTGTGTTGCCGATGTTGGAAGTGTGGCCCCTTCCACCCCGAGTGGAGATAACACTCGCTTTGCTGCTGCAAACAAATATCTACTGCCTCTCTGATAGGTGATGAATATTGGCATAATAGTGGTCTCATGGCGCTCATATTGATGAGAAGGACCACCTATCTCATGTTCAACCTCTGATAATACCTGTGAAGTGCTGAAGAGGTCACAGGAGATGAAATCATCCCAAGTAATGCCCTGTAATCCCAGCTGATGAACCACCAAAATCTTAATAAGAGCAAAATGATAAACACTGGTAAGTTGCTGCTAAGGGGTTTTGTGCTGCATGAAGGTGTTCATCCTCTCTATATTCCTGCAAATGAAATATGGGATGTTCATCATCCATACCCTGGTAAAATGCATGAGCAACCTGATGTGATAAGCATATAAACGAGAGAACCTCCCCTCACAGCTGAAATATTTCATGATTAACTTCATTAGTGGAGCATATTCATCCTTCAGATATTAGAATGGAAAGACTCTTTTGAGCTGCCTCAAGAAACTAGCCTTAATGTATGGCTCATAATGTTTTTGATCAACGTTCTATTTCTTGTGCCATGGTTCTCCAACGTTCGGTATACCAGTTGCTAATGAGACAGTTTCAGGTGTCAGTGTGAAGGTGACACCGGCTAAGATAGCGTGATCTCCATGTAAGTGAAGCACAAAAACACGGGCCAACTCATGATGAAATCGAACCCTAGCCACCTTTTGACAAAACTCAAAACATGACAGATGTTGGAAACATGACATAACAAGAGGGTAGGCCTGCAATTCTGTAAGGGTGGTTGGTTCATCCCTAACATGTCTGCCATTTTTATGATGTCTTCGGGGAGCCTATTCTTCTGAGGATGAATCACTTCGGGTTTCGATTTCATACTCCGATGAATGGTTAGATTCCATGACTGCTGTATATAGACTGTGCTTGGACTGCCCTTTGATGATGTATGAAACTATGTGTTGTTATGAATTCTGCCACCAAGGGGAACAATGCAAAAGGGACTGTTAGGAAGGGGAATAAGATGATGGGATTAGGGATTATGGGGAGAAATTTTGTTTAGGGACATGTAGGAGGGTTTGGGGATTTTATAAGGTAGGATTTTGGGGTTTTACATTTGACAAATAAGTGGAGGGGATAGGGAATAGGGGTTTAGTAACGTTTTAGGGTAGGGAAAGATGGGAAAAATGGAATAGTGGGGAAGGGAACGATGGAAAGAAGGGAAAGGTGAAAGGGGATGAGGAACCTTGGCATCAACACAAAAAATTTACAACCCTAAGAGCAATGGTTTTGATGACTTCAAGTGGTAGGGTTTAAGAGCTTTTATTGCAACTATAAACGACCATAAACCACCATCATATTCACAAAAATGTATGAGCAACCGAGATGTTGACCCTACCTGGCAATTTCAAAGGATTCAAAGGTGATTTGTTGCAATTTGGAGCAAAACCGGGCCTTTATGGGTGTGCGCCGCTCAACATACCCAGTGCGCTGTGCCGTTTGTGTGCGCCGCGCCTGTGTTATTTTAACACTGTGTGGTCACGCCCAGTGCGCCACGCTCCCTCTTTGTGCCATACCCCTCTTCCTGTGTGCCACGCTTGTGAAAACACCTCCAACCTCACTCAAAAATTGCGCTAGCTCTCACACTCACTTAGAAAAGTTTCTCTCTATCCTTGGTGTGCAAAATGACATTGTTTCTTGTGAAAATTCTATATAAAGACATTAGGATCATGGTTTTTATTTTTGTTTCTTCAAAACCCACTTTGATAATGTTTTGTTTTGGCACTTTTTCCCTGATTTAATTCAATTTTGTATTTCACTTTTCCCTTTTGAATTTTTAGCTAAAATGATGAAATTTTTGGCACTTTTTGCATGGGTTGTTGACATGGCATTTCGCCAAGGAAACCATGATTGCACCTGAAGAGATCAATGGGAATTTTTTTTGAAAATTATCACAAATGACACACATGACGATGAAAATCTTTAAATCACAACTTTGTAAGGGTCTCCCTCTGGCTTGCATGGATTTATTGGACATGGTTGAAGACCAAATTGACTAATCCCTATACCTAATGACTGAAAATGACTCTTGTCCATTAAAAGATCATACATTGACTGTCATGGGCTTTAATAAAAATTGATGAAAAGACCTAAGCCAGCAGGTGCCAAACATAAGGGGTAAGGGATAATGACTGCCAAGACCCTCCTGTCAGATTATGGAATGCCCCTAGTGGAATGCAGCTGAGTGGATGGAGCGAGACACCTAATAATGAAATGAAAAAAGAGTTTTGATCTTTGACGGAGGACTGACAAGACCGACTCTAACATGGTAGAGACTTGAAACTCATATTTTTAGATTTGCAGGTATCATTCTTGACATCTCCATAATCATTCTCATCTTGCTCTCTAAAATACTAGCTTGCTAAGGAGTATACATGATGGAACTAGGAAGACTCACCGAAGTGAGCTTAATAATTTCATTGAACACATGATAATTTATACACCCTCGCTGCCTTAGAAACTACAACAACTGTCATTATTTCTTCAATTACTCCTGTTGATTCCTCGTCGACTAACGTGGACTAGCCGTCTTGGGAACATGAAAAACAATGTGATTATCCTAACAAACCTCCCCTTAATCACGAGACTGACGTGGACTAGTCATCATGGGAACATGAACAAACATGTGATTATCCTAAGAAACCTCCCCTTAATCACGATGAACTAAATTTTAAGGTGCCTACTGGTCTCAGTCTCAGCTAAGGCTTACAACAATACATAAAAAAAAACATGATAAGGGGGCTTTCATTTTTATTGTTGGTTTCAGACATCACAGCTCTCTTAAACGAAAATGGTGTTGTAGACATTTCTATATGCCAACACTCCACTTGAAACTCTCTGCGATCTATGCTGCATAGGCATCACGGTCGGCACAACCTTCTTCAACGGACACTCGGTTGTAGACACTCCTATTTTCCAACACTCCACTGGATACCATCTGCACCAGACAGGTGTCACAGTCGACACAACCTTCATCAGTGGACACTTGGTTACATACACTTCTATCTGCCAACACTCCACTAGATACTATCTGCACTAGACAGGTGTCACGATCGACACAACCTTCATTAGTGGACACTCAGTTGCAGACACTCCTATTTGCCAACACTCCATTGGATATTGTCTATGCCACACAATTGTCACGGTCGACATAACCTTCATTAGTGGACACTCAGTTGCAGACAGTCTTATTTGCCAACACTCCACTGGATACTATCCATGCCACACAGGCATAGGTCAAGATAACCTTCATCAATGGAAACTTGGTTGTATACAATCCTATCTGCCAACACTCCATTGGATCTATGCCACACACGCGTCACAATCTTCATCATTGGGCACTCCATTGCAGACACTCTTATCTGCCAACACTCCACTGGATCTATCTGCGTCACAGAGGCATCACAGTCGACACAAACTTCATTAGAAGACACTCAGTTGTGGACACTCCTATCTACCAACACTCCATCGGATCAATCTTTATGCCACACAAGCGTCATGGGTGGCACAACCCTCTTTAGCAGAAACTCCACTGAAAACAATTCTTTCCAACACCATCAAAAGCAGGGAAAAATCTGCTTTCCCTTCACAACCACTGAGCCCTCCTATGGCTCTTCACACCACAAAGCTTATAGCTTTGTACACCATCGAGATTACAACTCTAGATTTGAGCTCACATGCTCCGAGGCTCACCCTTATGCCCTCTTTTGGACAATGCTAGACCACACACAACTTCACAGGCTTTTTGCTTCACATAGTGTTGAATCTTGGATGGAGTAGCTCTCCTTCGAAACACTTCGACTACTTCAAACACTGGTCAGCTGCAAGGTTTTCAATTAGCGATAGGTTGTCAATGATGGCACTCTCCAACAATGCTAAATAGCATAGTGGTTACTCAATCTCTTGGTAGCTCAATCTCTACAAAACAGGCTCTCCATGTCATGTAGAAACAACAATGACAATGCTCATCACAACTCTTTAGTGTTAGTCTTCTTGACCATTAAACACAACTCCAATTTTCACACAACAGATCTACAATGCTGCTCAAATATCCGCATATCTCTGTGGTGCTGTATAATATTTTGGGCTTCTACCACTGACAGCGCGGGCTACGCGACGTCTAGAAAATATGCAACACTATAATTATCTTGTTCTAGCATCCATGGATGGGCTACCATTGATATTCACCTGACACTTTAGATCATAGTGGCAGTCACACATTTTCCCTTAAGTCCTGCCAAGCATAGGGACTAAAAAAATTGAATTCTTCGGCTACTTCTCACACTTTACCCTGACTGCTTCTCCAATCATCTCCTCTGCTCCTCCACGGCTCATCCAATAATTTCTTCAAAGGGATCAGACAACAAACAATGCCTCAAGCACTATGGAAGTCGCACTGAATGCATTCCAGTGACACTATGTTCTTAAATGCATGCAACGACTCACCAAAATGGGTCATAAAATTCCCCTCACGCTCCAACACCACTCTTCTCACTGGTTTTGACTCCACACTTGCACAAAGATTCACTAGTCATACACATTGGCCAAACACAGATTCCCCGTTGCCTTCTCCAGGCAAAGATAGCTACATTTTTGTCCACATTACAGCCATTGGAGAACTCGATCACCTGGGTGTGGAGAGCATGGGGTTCTCTCATCTTATAATAATGGGGGCTTTGGCTTGTTTCTAGAACCAAAAGGCCTACCCTCCACAATGAACGTTTCTCTCCAAACTATGGTCAACCAACTCTCTTCCAACAATGCTCTTTCTTCTTTTGGTGCACACTTCACACCACTGAGTCCAAAACTATGGCACTAAGCTGATAAGCATACACGATCCCATATCATTCCACTGGTCATTTCCTCCACCTTCCAGAGTTCTCCAACAGATAGCGGAACTTTGCCAAAGAATGGGTCAATTCATAAGAGTCTAGGCAGGTGTCATTCAGCTGCAACTCACCAAACCTCCACAATTGGATTTTGCAAAAATAAACATGCACTTTGTTGCAGTGCTAGAGCACTAAATGATGCCTCCACCGTCGGCTTCTATGCTCATGCCCCAGACATGCCGGCTTGCCTTCGCCACTTGATGCCCAATCTCCTTCTTGACCTCCTCTTTCCCATGCAGCATTCTCAACCACTGTTTTTCCATAATAGTACCAGTTCTTTGTCTCCTTGCAATAGTCAAGGTTTCTCCAACAATTCTCATCCACAAGAGCATCATAATCCCTATTTGGGTCCATGTAAACTACCCCAATGGAGGAAGTAAACACCACACGACACACTCTAGCTACTACACAGGCATCTAAGATGTTCTTTGTCCCATTCACAGCAGGCTCCACCATTTGTTCGCGGTAATCTGTGATAGGAGAAGCAACATGGAAGACTCCTTGGCAGTTGTTGATGGCATTCAAAAGGTTGTTGTAGTCCATAAGATCAGACTATTATCTTCACCTTCCAGTTGTTTGAGATTAGAATTCTTTCGATCCTTTGGTAGGAATCATATATTTAGGGAACATCGATGCCATCAAGGCAACCACATCACCATGGTGGAGAACACTCTCGGCACAGAAATAGTGGCGTGACGTTGATGGGCTATCATAAACCAGGGTTCTTCCACTTGTTGTTGCCCTTCATGGCCTCCATAAAACATGCAACTCTTGGCGTGTGTCTAGCTCGGCTTCCATACAACATGCAGTGCTCTCAGGTGGATCACAACATCGCAACAACACGACTCATTGCCTCTTCACAATGCTCAATGCCACCGAGCTTACTCGAAGTTGCTATGATGCCAATTGTTGGACCTGGGAAGACTCACCGAAGTGACCTTAATCATTTCATTGAACACGACAATTTATAGATCTTGCTGCTTAGAAACTACAACAACTGTCATTATTTCTTCAACTACTCCTGTAGAATTCACGTCGATTGGTGCCGACTAGCCGTCATGGGAACATGAATGGACGACGTGATTATTCTAACTGTACATGCATGTTGGTTGTCTATGGATTCCATGAGACTTACAATACTCGTCGATATATTTGAACTTGTATTTCCATCCACTTCTTTTTCTAAGAATGTTGATTTTGTTCCCAATCTACTTTTCCACCATAGTCTTTATTTCTTTGAAAACTTATAGTGCCTTTGATTTCTTCTTGAGAAAGTACAACTACACACTTGGATTTTCTCGCAAATAAGTCCATTGATTCTAGAATTTGCTTGGTTGTAGTTTATTAAATTGTTCTTTTATTTTTAGTTACAAGATTGAAGCAAAGAAAAAATTACAATATGGGCAGTTCAGAGTTTTATTTTGTTCATGACGTTAAAATTCTAGTGTAAGCTAAGTAAACCAAGCAAGCTAGTGAGCCAAGAGTAAGAATGATAGGCAAAAGCAATACCAATGTTTGTTGCGTTTCCGTTGTTACAGGGATGACATTATTGCTAAAGTTGAACTTGAAATATTGTGTTAAGTCAAGTCATAAGAATCTTGGCATGAAAGGACTTCCTGTTAACAGTTTTTCATTCTTTGTATCTAAAGGCTATAGGGTAAATCACAACTCACGAAGGAGGATCCAATTTTCCAAGAAATTTGAGTGAGAGAATCATCTATTGCAATGGTTACATCCAATGTTTAAAAAAACTTATACCGTAGTCATACTATTGCACACTTGAAGGCTGAAACATATACGAGATCTAATGTTGAATTAACACTATTAACACTTTGCTTAACCAAGTGGAACCAGTGAGAAGTCGTGAAAGTTGACATCATGGAAATCATACGAGGTTCGATAAATGATAACCTAGATAACCTTTATGGTGCAAGGGATGGATCCTAGTGGATTAGATTGATTTGGGAGTTCATCTCTAACCTCTTGAAATTTCATATCTTATTAACTTCTTGAAATTTGAAAATTCGTTCCCTTTACATAGATCGTTTGACTATGTTCTATTACATCCAGCATATTGAAGGAATAAGAGAAGCGTTTTCACTCTTGGAGCGAAATGTCTCGACTTAATAATGTATTGAATGATTATAATCCGTGAGGGGCATTTAGGATAGTTGAAAACATTTTAATAAACATAAAGGTTCACCTCAACATAATTAAAATAACAAAAAGTCAACATGTTTTTCTCAAATATAATATATAATCTCATATTGTCGACTGTACTCTATATTGGCACCTCATAAAATCGTTTACTCTCTCCTTCACTCAATATGCTTTCGCTTCGTAATGTAATATATGAATTGAGCACATTCGAATTATTTTATATATTTTTCTTGACTATTTTGGGATATAATATTTTTTCATAATATTATGAATTTTAGTTTTTTAAAATGTTGAGCTTTGGGTTTGAGTATGTTTGTTTCTTTTGCGTCTGAATATGTTTTTTGTTTCCACGAAAACAAATACATCATTTCATACGCAATGTTTGTTCCATTTATACAAATTGGATAACTTGAACCCTACCTGTCACGTTTCTACCATTGTGCGGAGATGCGAGTTCCATACAACTTCTCCACGCCTCCAACTCCGTACAACTAATCCTAGGTAAAATATTTGACATGGATATATCATGTAAAAGTTGATGCCATGTAACAATAACATTGACAACCCATATGGATGCATTCTATACTTTATGTCAGTGTTCTATTTTAAAAACTGAAACAAGAGGAAACTTGCGGCCATACTTATAGTACAAGAAGCTTTAGAGTTCACGAATTCCAAAATTTCAGAAAATTACATACCTGCGAGGCTATGCCTGTGGTCTTTCCCAGATAACTAACCCTATTACCATATAAGGCAAGCTAACAACAAAACAACATTGCATTGCATAAAAATCTGAATTTCTATAACAAAACATGGGCATTGAGTGTTTTTACTTGGCACCCACCTGAATGTTGAGGTCTAGGTTTGTATTTTCATATGCATTTGTCCCCCTGAATGCTAGTGTCTAAGTTTGTGATTTTATATGAAGATTCAACTGTCTCCTCATTTTTAACTACCACTATTGACAAATGAATCTACCCAAGAATAAAAATTAATATAAACTTATAACTAATTCTCTACACCTGAAAATTAGGCTAGTTGTAAGCAAGTCAACGTTGTAAGTCAAACAACTCTCCTACATAAACATATTTGGCTATTGCTATGATGAAAAACTTTTTCCCAGACTCAATAATCGATATTCAAGCTTTCCTCAACACATTTTGTGTGGAACTTTCACTATGGAAAGCTCCACACAAGCAAATCTCTGTAAAAGGACTCGATTGAATGTATAACGATGGATCAACTAAGAAGCAAAGGAACCTGAATTGAATGTACTAAGTAACATTATTTTTATTATTACAACTTCCAAAAAAAATGGAGCATCCTCAGATGCATAATTTTTCTCTTTCATTTATTTGCAATGTTACTAGTGGAAAAGAGTTGTTCTCAAGCCTATTCGATCCCTCCCACACACACACACACACACATATATATATATATATATACCCAAAGGAAGTGATCACATGCATTGGTTCATGATCATAGGAATTCATCAAAGAAATTGTAGTTAAATAATTCATTGTTATGTCTAGTTGTTCAACACTATAACCACCCCATGGTAAAGTTTAATGTAATAAAGGATGATAAAGGAAAAATAAGACCAAGGTCATGGAACACGTATTTCAAGGTGAATGTTGGGAAAACACTTTAGTGGGCATCACTTGTGGTTTATTTATGGCTATGGAAATTGGAAAAGACATTGGAAAAAGGCATTCGCAAAGGCAAAGAGGCAATAATTGACATTTAATTAAGGAAACAAAGAAAATAGGAGAAAATGAAGGTGAAGAGACACAAATTTTCATGCAAGGGAAATTAGAGGAAAATGAGGTAAAATGAAGAAAATGGAGACATCAATAATTAAAAGGCATTAGAGAAACAACTCACAGGTTTTGTCAGTTCAATTTTGGCTCTCTCCTTTCATTCTCTCTCTAATTCTCTCTTGCACACTTAGAGTATTCTTGGAGCACTTTAGTATTAACTTGGATTTGAGGAAAGACAAACAAATAAGTGAAGGAAGAAAAATGACAAGAAAATGAAAGAAAGAAGAAGGTTGGGTTAGTAGCCTTTGCAGGAAGATTTTGTTGGTAACAAGTTACATGTATGATTTCCTTGATGGGATGTGAATGCATGGTACATGCATTTGTTTATTTGGTTAATTTGTTGTCATTGCCATGGTTTTTTCCTAATTTAACAGTAGTTTCAACCTTGCCTTGTCATTTCCTAGATAACCATGGTGTGATGGTATTCATTCTTGATTGAGATTTGGATTACCAGAAGGTTTTGGAACTGAGTAAGGTGGTCTTAAGAAAATCCCAAGGGTTGAGGCTGGAGATGGTTTTCTCTGGTAATCCCTCGATAGGTGGGTGGAGATAGGAGAATTCCTCAAGGTATGGTGAAGGAATTATGAGGCATCCAAGCTTGGTTTGGTTTTGTGATATTAGGATTGGTTTAGGTGAGACCACTATAGCTTGAGGGTTGAGGTGGTTTAACCTCTCAATTACCTATTTATTTATGTCTTGGTTTATCCCATGAGATCCCACATTCATGATTGGAATATGGCATGGGGGTAATTGGCTAAAAGAAATATTTGGTTCAACCCAATCTATAGTCAAGTGTTATGTGGAAGTCCCTGACTTGGTTGGCTTTTGCATAAGTTAATAAGAGCTATTTTCATATTGTGATCTATGAAAACTTGTACTTGTTATTATGTGGATTTTATGACTAATTTGTGATAGTTTCTATTCTAGTTATATGTTGGTTATAAGAATGGTTCTATGATGTCTTCTAGCTACGACAGTTATTCATGGTTTGATAGTTTATTGAATGATTGATGAATACATGAGCTAACAAGTGTTGTTACAACTAGCTTGAGAGACCATTGGGCCTTCTTGGTGATTCTGAGATGAAGTATATAAGTTTATGATCAGATATGCATTCATGACCTATAGTTTATATGTTTACCATATGTTTGATGAAATGTGTATTGTGTACTAGGCTTATTCTGGTTAAGATCTTGTTCAAGTTTTGAATGGTTAGCCTTTTGATCATGTTATTTATGATTCTAGAAAGTTACAAGAAATTCTGGGAATTGGTCTGGAGGCTTTCCTGAAAAAGTGGCATAGATCTCACGATCATAGGCACAAAATAAGGCTTTTTGGGCTATAATTGCACATAGGAAGACTTGTGGGTACTGTTTGAGCCTCATAACCGCATGCACAATGTGTTAAGGGTGTGGTTGGGGGGTAAAGTCAATGAAAAAGAGTTACAACTTAGGGATTGATCACCTATTGTGTTTTGTAGGCTCCTGTGTGGTCTATAGTCCCCGAGGGATGGTTGTAAGTTGTTGGTTAGTCAATTTGATTTCCATAACTGGAAATTGGAGGTCGAGTCATGTCATAGCAACACTTATCTCATGTTTACCCTATTGAACTTGTAAAAGTGGGTAAATATGGGAGGGAAAATTACAGGATGGTATCAGAGTGAGTGGCAACACCGGACCTCAGAGTAAATGTATATAGTTATGCATGGATGTCAATTGTATATGTGCCTAATATGCATTCGTTGGGATGGTTGCAATTATCATGCATGTGGTTATTATGGTTATTATGCCATTTTTGTGTCGTCATCTATGATGTTAATATGCTGATAGTGTTATAGTCCTATACCAATAGGAGTCATAATTTTTGAATGGCTGAGGTCAAATCTGTAATATGTACATACCTTTGCTTTCTACAAATGTTTCCATATTCAAAAATAAAAAAAAATAAAAAAATGTAAAGAGGGTATGTTCTAAAAGAAAAATCAAAGGACAAAAAGAATAAAAAATGTCAAAAAAGATTAAAAAATGAACACCAAGAAAGAAAAAAAAGACAATGAAAGTGTGCAAATAAAAACACTACTATTTACTTTTGATGCAAAATAAAAGATTGTGTGTAGTTTTTTACCTTTGCCACGATCCATAGATGGTCAAAATATTTAAACTTGGTTATTTCATGTTTTCAATTTTATGCTTAGAGATAGAGAATAAAATCTCACCAAACTATTTAATCTTGGCAGATAAGTAGATAGGTAGAGTAAATAAAAAAGAGTTCAATTGTTTAATCTGAGCCCTTGGATGTAATAAGGTTAGACTTAGATAGATTATTTTTGTAAAAGAAAAGAAAAGTTTTGATAAAGGGTTTGCCAACTTAAGTGCACCCTAATAAAGAGAAGAAAAAATGGTAGGATGAGTAGATGGGTAAGTAGATGAATGGTTGTAGAATTGTGATGATTGATTAGATAAGATCATATTATTTACCTTCATCATCAAAGTTCTAAGTATGGATGAAAATTGAGAATTTATCAAAGTACACAAAGTCAATTAATTAACCTCCTTCATTCATTACATTTTCAAATTAACCAATTGCCAAGAAAAATCTTGAAGTGCCTAAAATCTTAAGTTAAAGGGGCTTAGAATATTTCTCTGACTTCGGGAGGGATTGGACCCTTAGCGTAATAACTTATAGGTCCTAAGTACTAGAAGTCCCCTCATAAGCATTCACCCCCTTCAAATTCAATCATATTCCCTAACAAAGCCATTTTCCTAAGAAAAACATCAATTTCCTAGGAAAAATCGTTTTCCCCTAATAAACCCCTTTCTCTAAGGGTAAAACCTTAGAGAAGTGATCACCCCCATGTAAAAACCCCCTTTTTCACAAAACCCAAAAGAACACTTGAAGCCTAAGTATAATGTTCTATGTTAAAAAACAAACAAATAAACAAAATACCCTATACTTAGCGCTTTATTCATTCCCTGACATCATCATATTAATTTCTAACTTATATATATTAAATCCTGAAAAAGCCATAAAAGCCTTTCCCCTATAGTTATATAAAATCCTTATATTAATATCCCGCCTTGAAAAAGTTTGAAATATAAACTTTATATAAACCCAATCCAAATAAAAGAGATTAATTAACCAATCTGCGGTTAATTAATAATCGACCCCACCAATGAAATCGCTCCCGAAATCCTAACCACACCATAATCTCCGATTAACTTAATCTTACCATTTCTTAAACCTCCACCAGACCCTCCATTAATCCTCATGTCAAAACCCCGCCCCGATCACCATACGATCAAGCCCCATTTGATCTCATGGTTAACGCTCATATCGAGCAGCCTCCGAAGATCGAACTTTACCCGCTGGATATGGGTGGTTTCAATTTGGACCCCGATGCTATGTGGCGCTCGATGAATGGCATCAGGTAGCCTTCCCCCGAAACCACTGCAGCCCAAAAGCGGTGCGATCCAAACCCGCTTACCGCTTTTTTCTAAACGACAAAAAAGTCACATCCCCCACTTAATGCCAAATATGTGTTTCCCTGTGTACCCACCAAATTGGTTGACTTTACACATAAAAATAAAAAACTCATTGTTTTTAGTTTTATCGTGAAAAAGAACTGCAGATCTCCATGCAAGCGCTAGAGTACATGCAACCGTCAACCCACGTCCAACTGCCAACTTGCTGAAGCTGCCGAAACTTTCAAGTTCACCCTTCAGTCAACTGCACCTCCTGCACTTGTACTCAATCTTCCATCGACCTGTTTAGAGCCAAAACCAGGTATTTATCCAAATTCGCTGTAAAACCCTGTCTCATTCCTAAAACCCGTTACTCAATTTCTTTAAGTTAGTAAGTAATTAAGTAAAACAACTGCCAAGTGACCCAAAACGACTTTGAATTGAACCATTGTCCTCACTTTGACTAAAAACATGTTGCCCCCATTCTTGAATCCACAAGAACCAAGGATGGCTGCTCTAGCTGCACTGAATGTCCTACCAATTTCTTCTCCCCACAGGGACTTAGACCATCTCCCTTTGGTAGACAAAGAATTTCAAATCAAAGACACCTCTGTCCAAGAATCCCCATTGAAGTTATACTGCAGGTACAGAGACGAGTACTTAAATCATGCAGACAAAATAGGTCTTTGGGACTCAGGTTTTCCCAAGTACCAATTCCCTAGAGTTCATATCTTCCCTGAAATTTTCCACTACTACCATATGAACTACAGTCCTAGCCAAAGAGTAGTGATGACTCCTGACCATACTATATTATTCACCATCACTGCTGAATCCATCAATGAAATGTTGTAGTTGCAACAAGGCCAAAAATGACCCCCCTTTCTATTGGAGACCTCCTTAACAGATTCCCTACAATCACCTCCATCAAACTTGCTCACTTATTTCAGACCTTCATTAGGGAAGAGCAATAGATTCCAAAGGACCCTTCCCCATACATGTGGACCATATTCTCTAAACTTGGCCGATACATCATAGCCATGATATCTAGTGTGTTAGGCCAGACACAAGTGAGTTTGTTGATGAAATTATTATAGCATTCATGTCCTTTTACACTCCTGGACAACCCCCTGCCATCATGTTTGACTATGCAATGTTTATTGTAGATAAGATGCATGATCAATTCATGAGAATGGACAATGAAAGAGTATTCAAATATTCATCAGTTTTATATCATCTTTTCCTATACTATCAAGTTGATAAATTTCCATTCACACTTCAAAATCTTGATACCAGAGGCAACCCTAGATCAATAGTCTTATGGACCCCATTAATCCACCAATATGACTCTCCATATACTTATACAGATTTAATCAATATTTTTGTGCACCCAGTGACAACTATGTTGTTAGGAAGTCCTCCCCCCAGAATCAGTGTAGATATCAGGAGGGTCCTACAACTGTCTAAACAATACAGAGTGGGAGCTTGGTACTTGTACCAAAATCACACTGAAATTAGAATATATGGCTATGAGTTAGCACCCTACAAACTACCAAGATACCTCCCCATGAGATTGTTTGCTCTGGAGTGCTACAGGTAAATGATTAATTCAGATGAGGTACATTTTGTAAAGGCCAAGAAGAAAGCTCAACTCAGAATAAAAGACCAGCTTGACCCCTTTATATGCAACAATAGGGAAGCTGGAAGGGAAGCAAAAGAAATCCTTCAAAGGCTCAAACTGAAACAAAGCTTCATATGGAGATATGACCCTTTTGATTTAATCTGCAATAGAATACAAAAGAACAAGTTGCCTCCCTATATCCACCACAGAATTCCTGTGATAGAACAATATGCGAATCAATTAGAATGGGTGGAGAACACTTTAGTAGATTGAGATAGCACAAAAGTTGCTGTCAATAATGTGTTGATTGATCTAGAAAGAAGATTTGATGAAGATTCCTGTGTATAGGCGTCAAGAGAATCCCAATCCCAAAGGGAAACTCAGGAACACAGTGAGCAACAAGGAGAGGAAGGACCTCAAGAGCAAGAAGAATCAAAGCAAATAGGAATATCAGAAGAGCTTGCTTAGCCAGAACACATCATGAGTACTCCTCCTATTGTACAGACTCCCCTAAATGAGGAGAAGAATCCCAAAAGAGATAGAGAGGAGGCTACTCCTTCCAGCAGATCTGTTGCATAGATTTATATCAAGAGGCAAGGTTAAATCCTTTTTCAGAGCAAGAGTTTACAGAGGAAACAACTGGAACCACAGGTACAGAAAGAGCAAAGAGCAGGCAGGCCACTCCCTCTGGAGGTACATAAGAACCTTCCGTTACACAGGTTCAAATGCTGGAAAGACAACAGAGTGTGGAAGTATCCTCATTCAGGGCTCTAACTGGCTAGGACTAGGACATTGGAGAGAAATACAAAGAGATAAAGGCCAGAAATGAAAGATTGAAGGTGCAAAGCTATGCAAAATACTTTAAAATGTCTCCCACTAATCAAACAAGGCTAATGTCAGCCTTTGATGTAAAAGAAGGTAAGATTAAAATGACTTTTTTTAAGCCTACCATACATCAGCCAAGGTCTATAGCAGATTACTTGAAGACAGATTTTGAGGTACTAGTGAAAGAGATACATCCTATAGACCAAATAGAACTGCACAAACAAACATGAGAAATGGTCTATTCCACATTGACCAGCAAGGCCATTGCAACACATTAGCTACAAAATTCGCTGAATAATATATCAGCGCAATTCCATCTAGAGAAGGCCCCTTCACAGGCCAAGGATACCAGGATAAAGTCCTTAGAGGACTTAATCATAGAGTTGGGCCATGATCCCAAGGTTGTAAAGGTTGCAGAACAACTAATCAAAAAGAAAAATGATGACATAGGTGCCTTGAAAAAGCAACTCAAAATCCCTCATCTACATCAACCACTAACAATTGAAGTATTAGAAACTCAAAAGGAACAGGAGGAGGTTATGGAATTAGTCTTTCAGTTGAATGATCAATTAAAGGAAACAAAGAAAGAGCTAGAAAAATTGATGCAATCTAAATAGAGTGAGTTGGCCACCACTCCACAGACTGTCATGCCTATAGTCTCTACTATAGTGCCTTCTACATTGGCTGCTTCCTTAGCACTAGCAGTTCCACTAGCTACAACCGTGCTAGTCACAGGCACATCTGCAAGCACAGGTACATATACAAGCGCAGGTACTTCCACTGAGAAGACAACTGAATTAGTAAAAGCCATGGAGGAAATGACCATCCAGGCTACTGAGCTTAAAAATATTAGAGAAAAAGTGTCAAGTTTGGAAACTGACTGCAAACTTGCACAAATACAATAGAAAGAGGAAGCCCAGAAGAGTCAAAGAATGGGTGAAAGGATAAAAATCCTTGAAAAGGACTTGACATTGCAACAACCACTAGGAGATATAAAGGAAATGCTCTAGGCCAACATCATTGACTCTGTAAATGATATTTGGCAATCAATTCAAGTAATTTTTGAGTAGACTGAATTGGTGAAAGTGGCCACCAAAGCAATTCACAAGGTAAGAGAAGAGCTGTGAGAGAAGCCTGAAGAGGCCAACCAACTAATAACACTCTTGAACAACAAGAACATGCATCGGTTAGATGAACTGGGCATATAAGATAGGACAGGGACCATCATAGAAATGAAGAAGATTCTTCCTAAAAGGAACCTTATGCTCAATCTTGAGAAGAAATGCCAAAGCATCTAAGCTAATATTGATAGATTCATGAAAAAGTTTGGTATTTTGAGGGAAAAAGGCCTCCCCAGTCCTATGGTCATCCATGACAAGCTTATGACCCAAGATGACTATGTTGAAATACTAAACAAGTTGGCCATCAACCAAGCTAGTACTTCAGGGGTAAAAGCTCTACCCATAGGAAAGGTATTGTATGATAATCTGGAAAATCTGTTTTTCCTGGAGCATGAGGTAAAGCACTTGTTTGTCAACAAGCCAAATTTTTCCAAGTACACGGAAGCTGATGAGATATATAGAAAGATGCTAAAGATGAAATTACCTGAAGGTGAATGGTGAAAAAAATTAATATATTTACTATAAAGTTACTGCAGTAAATCCTTATGGCAGCCAGGAAAACAAGTGAAATAGGGTCAAAGTGTAGCAGGTAAAGAGTATTAGTAGGTTGAAGATATAAAGTGATTCCAGCACACAGATATCAAGCAACTGAAATAGATAGATCCAGACTACAACAACTAGCACAATCACAATAAAGGGATAGTGAGAAAATAGTTTTCCATCTGTCTCTATCTTCATGCTTGAAGATATTTTGATTTCCTAGAATAATTTTCATACTGTTATGAGATATTTTGTAACATTTTTTGTATAAATACTTCACATTTTGAAGTAATTAGGGTGGTTTAAAAGACATTTATGTAGACATTTTATACCAAGCTAAGGAGCTATTGTAATCAAGACTGGACTGGCTTGTTGGGTCATGAAATAAAGCTAAAGACATTTCACAGGATTCTTGTGCACATTGGAAACCAAGTAGGTATTATCTTTTCATGATTATTATTGTCTTCTCGTCATGTTATAAATATTCACATGTTTTCTCTATGAAATCTAAATAGTAAACAAGGATTGATATTTTAGAATTAGATTTAATGCTCTCTGTCTTGACTGTTTACTTTCTCACTGTTTTCTACTAAACAATCTTAGTATGGGAATTCTTAATTGCTCCCTTACTTCTATAATTTCCCCCCTTAGGTCCATAGTAAAGTATTCTTAGTTGCCCTTTGCTACTGATCTCCTTCTATTCTTCATCTTGATCCCAGCTTAAGGATTCTTCAATTCCCTTTTACCATGGTTAGGACTACCTCATCCATTTGAACTTGCAGATTTGCTTTTTGTTATGCTAGCCTGCCCTGTGAACTCCTCCTTTAGTAAGTGATCTAATCTAGTTAAGACACTCTTTGATTGAATCCATAGCCCAATGGCTTCAATACTTGCTCTGCCCATATGTTCCTTTAAGTCCACCAACCAATCAAAACCAAAACATCATGAGCACAAAGAACTAGCCTAAAATCCTACCCCAAAACAAAGTTAAATTATAAAGAGAGAGCCCTCTCTGGACTTAGGTTGGCTAGAACCTGAGTCGAAAAGATTAGGTTTATGGTTACCTCAAATTATTCCTTCTTTTTATAACTTCCATGGAAGACTTATGAGTGATAACATAGTGGTGACCATACTGGGGAATAAAACCCCAGTCTTAATAAACCTTTGAGAAATTCAAGCTTTTATTTTCAAGCCTCTTAAAGGGTTTATTGGAAGTTATTTCAAAAATATTCATAAAAAAGAAAATAATTAGAAAAATATTGAAATCTGGCTTCAAGGAGAACTCATTATACAAGGGCCAACCCTGATCCAAATCCTCCCCCTGTATTTGAAAATCCTAACCTTATTTCGAGAATAATCAGAAGACAAGAAAGTTCAGTAAGTGCAAGACCTTTAATTAAATGCAATTCATGTCCTAATGAGTGGTTGTTTGTAGAAGATCTCCCTTTTGATGAGTATTTTGACCTTTCCCTGTTTATAACCAAGTCTAAGAGTGCACTTGGGGACATAGTTCTAGATCCAGAATCTACATCAGAACTTGAAGTCCAAAGGGAAAACTTGTCAATTGATCAGTACCTTCTGAATTCCCCTTAGTCATCCCTCACTACTGATAGGATCCCTGAAATTTCTGAAATAGCTTCAACTTATTTTAGTTCACCATCATTTCCTTACATTTCTGAAGTCCATTCCTCATCTCCATTCATACCTTCACTTCCCCATCAACCTATCACTACCAATCAAACACTCACTACCCCTGTTACCCCAAATCCCCCTATTATCCCAAATCCCCATATTACCCCAACTCTTGCTCTCAATCTTGCCCAACTCAGAGCTATGGCACTCAGATATGCCCCTCTTGTGATGCCTACTCTTCAAGGTGTCTTGCCACCAAACTACCAGAGTAAAATTGTCCTATTTGATGGCATTGGATCTTACACAACACACCAACGCACAAGAAAAATGACAGATTATTTTGAACTGCATGAAATTGACATAGGAAATGTCCAAATGAGAATTTTTTCCCAAACTCTAGCTAGAGAAGTGAGAACATGGTTTAGATCTTTGCCTAATAATAGTGTAGATAGTTTAGAAGTTTTTTACCAGCAATTTTTGAACAGGTGGGAGAAGAAAAAGAACCCTCTTCAAATTCTTTCTGAATATGAAAACCTCAAGAGGGGACCAAACGAAACCGTTCAGGACTACTATGCTCGATTTAAAAATGTATATAATGCAATACCACTTGACCTTAGACCTCCACCTTGCTTAGCCCTGATAAAGTTTCCAGACGGGTTTGACAATGATATTGCTTTCCAACTGAGAGAAAGGAATCCCCCAACCCTAGAATATATGCAAAGTGTAGTAGTAAGTGTAGAAATTAATCTGCTATCCAAAAGAGCTAGGGTTAGAAATGAAAGAAGAACACCATTGAAAGATGAAACTACACCTTTTGATGAAAAAATGGATTCTTTAGCCAAAGTAATGGAAAAATTAATGGATAGGATATAAATCATTGAAAGAACACCTCACTGGGATAACCAACAGGCACCTCCAATGAGGAATCCAAACTTTAGGAAGAAACAGAACCAAAATACTAGTAAAAATGGGCTTGATCAGAACATTAGACCTCCTTTCCAAGAGAATTATGCCGAAACTTCCAATCGAGAAGACCCCGAGAAAGACACCCAAATTAAATTAATGGGGTTAGATGATGAGGAAACTATCTTTCTGACTCAAGATGACCAAGAATTGTACATGCTTTAGCAGTTACAGACACAAACTGGAGAATCATTCGACTACAAGAAAGGGTATGACTATGCTATCTTCGAAGTGCATAAACAATACAATTTAAGCAGCAAAAATAACACTGGTGTTCCGGACCAAAACAAGAAAGAAATACCTAATCAGCCCAAGAAAGTTAAAGTAGTTCCAATCACCAAAACTCTCCAAATCCTATCTAGATCACATCAGAACTCTCCTAGTCCCACCATCGAAGACGTATTCAATGACCAACCTTCTAATGAGAAACCTTCCACTTCAGTTCCCCTCAAGGAAACAATGGAACAATCTCTAGAAATCATATTAGAAAATCCAATAAAGAAGACTCCAAACACTGAAAAAGAAGAACAAACTACTCCAAAACCTGTTGTTAAGATTTCAAATGTTCAAACAGATAAACCCCCTTTGCCTTTAAATTTGGGAGCAGAGGTGGCCAAACTTAAAATCTCAGTTCCTTTAATAGAACTGATTAAACATGAAACTTACAAATCTCAAATAAGCAAATCTTTAAACTTCGTTGAGAATGAAGACTCCATTAACTTATTTGATGATCAGCTTGAATTCATTTTCGGTCCTGATGTTAATGGAAAACCAGTGGAAGGAGGGATACCACCCTTCTACATTAGCCTTAACATCCACGGTAAAATCCTACATAATTCCATGCTAGACTCTAGGGCTTCACACAATCTTATGCCTAAATCTGTTATGGAGAAGCTAAAATTGGATATCACTAGGCCTTACAAGGATTTGTTTTCATTTGATTCAAGCCAAGTTAAGTGCCTAGGAATTATAAAAGATCTGTGTGTTTCCCTAGTGCAGTACCCTGCTAAGACCATTCTTATGGATATAGTTGTTGCTGATATACCACCTAAATATGGCATTTTGTTTCCTAGATCGTGGGGTGCCAAACTCCAGGGATCTCTGCAACTTGACATGTCGTATGCTACCATATTAGTTTTTGGACATCCTAAAAAATTGTATAGAGAGACTATGATGAAGTATGTAGTTAGCACCTAGGAGAGACCTCAAAACTTTCCTATATATTCAATGCATTCTGATATTAATTCTTTCATTCTTTACAATTCTAAAACAAACCAAGAAGACACTTCAAACAACATTATCATAGAACCAAAAGAAATTGTAGTAGCAAAGGAAAATCAAAGTGTCCAAATTCAAGAGATTTTAGACAATAAAGATGACCTAGATACCTTAGTCAAAGAGGATTTTGTTCCCCCGGACAGTAAGAATTATGAACATGAAATTCTATGGCATCTTGAATTTGATGGGTCAGTAAACAAACTAGGCGCAGGAGCAGGAGTATGGATTTATAACTTAGAAAATGATCGTTCAGAGGGTCATTCCTACAGATTGAAATTTAAATGTACAAACAACATGGCCGAGTATGAAGCACTTCTTTTAGGTCTCAATTTGGTAAAAAGGTTAGGAGCCATAAGGGTCTCTATTATGGGAGATTACGAATTGTTAATAAAACAAATTAACACTATTTATATGACTAGGGATCCTAGATTAGGATTTTATAGAGGAACAATTGTAGAAATACTAAATACTTTTTTAGAAACCAAGCTTGTTGTTCTTCCAAGAAAACACACTATGCGAGCTCACAGTTTAGCTATGTTTGCTAGTACTTACAAGTTGCCATTTCAGCCTAACCATTAGTACACTGCAGAGGTTAGGCACAGACCTACTATTCCTGACAGCTTAAAAGAACTAGCAAGTGTTCAATAACGATCAACATATTAACAATTTTCTAACTTTAGATGATGAATTTGTAAAGAGCAACATAGATACAGACATAAAATTAGATTTTGATTACACTGATAAAGTAGAAATTAACAAAGTAGAAGATGAAAAGATAGATAGATTCCATCCCTCAAAGTTTACAAAATCAGATATTAAAAACCTAAAACAAATTGAAATTGATGAGGCAATCGATGAAGAATCCAAAGTCATCAATCTTAAAGACAATTTTTTGCCCAAATTATTAACTCGTTTGGAGGACTTGTTTGATTCAAACGATGTCCCTAGAAAGCCGAAAATGGAACCCTTAAAATTGGACATAAAGGAGTGTAACATAGGCTCTGAAGAAGATCCAAAATCGATAAAACTTCCAAAGTCTTTATCTCCTGATGAAAAATGGAAATACATAGAACTATTAAAGGAATTCTAAGATGTTTTTGCTTGGAATTATGAGGACCTTAAGTCCTATGATACTAGCATAATACAACACACCATTCTCTTAAAAGAAAACCATAAACCTTTTAGATAGAATCTTAGAAGGATTAACCTCATTCTATTGCCTTCTATTGAAGAGGAAATCAAAAGAATGTACGGAGCCAAGATCATTGCACCAATTAGGTTCGCAGATTGGGTTTCTAATTTGGTACCTACAAGAAAGAAAACTAGCGAAATTAGACTGTTTGTTGACCTTAGGAATCTAAATAAAGTTACACTCAAGGATAACTATCCTCTTCCCAAAATGGATCACATATTATAGAGGGTAGTAGGTTCAATTAGAATCTCACTGCTAGATTGGTTTTCTGGTTATAACTAGATTTTAGTCCACCCAGATGATAAGGCAAAAACCGCATTCACTACTCCATGGGGCACTTTCATGTATGTGAAGATGCATTTTGGGTTAAAAAATGTAGGGGCCACCTTTCATCGAGCAATGGACATAGCGTTTGCTAAGGAAATCCATGACTTCTTGGTAATATATCTAGATGATATCATGGTATTCTATAAATCAGATCAGTAGCACTTGGATCACCTGAGGTAGGTATTCACCAAGTGTAGGAAGTATGGAATTTCTGTGAATCCTAAGAAATCTTTGTTTGGGTTGGAAGAGGGAAAATTTCTAGGCCACATAATCTCCAAAGATGGTATTCGGATCAACCAAGCAAAAATTGAAGCCATTTTACAGATATCACATCCTAGGAACATCAGAGAACTACAAGCCTTTTTAGGTAAAATAAATTTTTTGAGAAGATTCATCTCTAACTTAGCTGAACTAATTAGATTACTAAATAACATGTTAAAGAAAGATTCGACTATTAAATGGACACTTGAGGCTAAAAGGTCTTTCGAAGATATAAATCTAGCCTTAACACAAACCCCAGTTCTCATCAATCCAATGTTTGATAGGGATTTCATCATATTCTTTCACCTCGGAACATACCATTGCTGCTATCCTACTGTAGAAAAATGATTAGGGTTTTGAACAACCAATAGCCTTCTTTAGCAAAGCCCTGAGAGATGCACCTTTAAAGTATAATATAATGGAAAAGCAAGCTTTTACTCTAGTCAAAACCATTAAAGATTTTAGAGTTTATATCCTGTATTCTCATATAGTAGCTTATGTTCCCAATGCTGTAGTCAAAGGCATTCTAACACAGGTTGGACCAGATGGAAAGAGAGGGAAGTGGATAGCTACCATATTAGAATATGACTTAGAAATTAAACCTACAAAAATGATTAAAGGCCAAGGTTTAGCCAAGCTAATGGATGAATCGAACTGTCAGGCCCTAGACATAAACTTCATTACAGAATTAGATAACGAAGAGGAGATGGCGAATCCAAAGATCAGCTAGGCCTTTACTGACTCACCATGGTATGCTGAAATTATATACGTTCTACAAAATATTCAAGCTCCTCCTGATTATCCAGGCTAAAAGTAGGTTCTTAAAAATGAAATCTTTGAATTTTTGCATAATTGACAATGCTTTATTTTGGAAAAATCATGAAGGCATCCTTCTTAATTGTTTGTTAAAGGAAGAATCTGAAAAAATATTACAAGAGTTTCATGCAGGTGACTGTGGGGGGCATCTTTACTGGAAGACAACAACTGAAAAAATCTTAAGAGATGGATTTTACTGGATGACTTTATTTTTTTATGTAAAGAAATTTGTAACCTCATGTCACAAATGTCGGATTTTTGAAGGAAAAAGAAAATTGTTACCCTTACCTTTGAAACTAATATCTACAAAAGCACCATTTCAACAATGCGGTCTTGACATCATTGGTGAAATCCATCCCCCCTCTTCTACCCAACATAGATGGATCTTGATTGCCACAGATTATTTTACAAAGTGGATAGAAGCCATACCCTCAAGACAAGTTACTGATACTGTCATAATAGGATTCCTTGAGGCCAACATTTTGTCCATATTCATTTGCCCAACCAAAATCATCACTGACAATGCAACAAATTTTAAATCAAAGAGGATGCTTGATTTCTGAAACAAATATCATATAACCTGGGGTCACTCCACAACCTACTATCCCCAAGGAAATGGACTAGCAGAGTCTTCCAACAAAATCTTAGTGAATATCATCAAAAAATTGTTGGAAGATAACAAGAAAACTTGGAACAAGAAGCTAGTAAATGCCTTCTGGGCAGATAGGCTGACCACAAAGAAATCCATTGGTACCAGTCCTTATCAGCTAGTCTATGGAATGGAGGTTGTTTTCCCATCTTCCTTAGGAACTCCAGTGATGAAGTTGCTCCAAGAAGCATAGGTTGAGCCAAATGATATTCAAAGGAGGATTAACTAGAGAATTCACTTATAGCAAACTAGGGAAGAAGTGTATATCAGATTCCAAGTTGTGCATGAGAGAATCAAGAAAGCTTTTGACAAAAGGACCAAGGCAAAAGATTTATACCAAGGAGATAAAGTTTTGAAATGGGACTCAAGAAGGGAGGATAAAGGTAAACATGGGAAGTTCAACTTCGTATGGAAAGGCCCTTACATCATTAATGCTTTGAGGGTAAATAATGCTTTTTTCCTCAAAGAATTGGATGGTACAGAAGTAGAAGGAGGACTAGTTAATGGTTTAATGCTTAAACATTACATATATCCCAATCACTGATTTCACTAACTTGTACATATTTTATTGTTCAAAAGTTTAGTGTTGATTGGATGGTAATTTTGGAGTTGAAGCCCGAAGAGAAGGCCTTAAGCTTCAAAAGTTTCACTATCATAAATATCAATAATGCAACAAAGTAAAAGGGAAATTTTGTAGAGTAATATCATAGTAATTCAGAAGGCCATTGATCTACTAGTTCTTGACATTTCACTAGGAAATGCCATCCCTAAGTGGAGCCACTATTATATTCCTATACCAATAGGAGTCATAATTTTTGAATGGTTGAGGTCAAATCTGTAATATGTACATACCTTTGCTTTCTACAGATGCTTTCCATATTAAAAAAAAAAAAAAAAAAAAAATGTAAAGAGGGTATGTCCTAAAAGAAAAATCAAAGGACAAAAAGAATAAAAAAGGTCAAAAAAGATAAAAAAAAAAATGAACCCCAAGAAAGAAAAAAAAGACCATGAAAGTGTGCAATTCAAAATGCCACTACTATTTACTTTTGATGCAAAATAAAATATTGTGTGTAGCTTGCTACCTTTGCCACGATCTGTGGATGGTAAAAATGTTTAAGCTTGGATATTTCATGTTTTCAATTTTATGCTTAGAGATAGAGAATAAAATCTGAACAAATTGTTTAATATTGGCAAATAAGTAGATAGGTGGAGTAAGTAAAAACGATCTCAACTATTTAATCTAAGCGCTTGGATGTAATAAGGTTAGGCTTAGATAGATTAGTTTTGTAAAAGAAAAGAAAAGTTTTGATAAAGGGTTTGCTAGCTAAAGTGCACCCTAATAAAGAGAAGAAAAAATGGTAGGATGAGTAGATGGGTAAGTAGATGAATGGTTACAGAATTGTGATGATTGATTAGATAAGATCATATTATTTACCTTCATCATAAAATTTCTAAGTATGGATGAAAATTAAGCATTTATCAAAGTACACGAAGTCAATTGATTAACCTCCATCATTCATTACATTTTCGACTTAACTAATTTCCAAGAAAAATCTTAAAGTGCCTAAAATCTTAAGTTAAAGGGGCTCAGAGCATTTCTTTGACTTCTGGAGGGACCGGACTCTCGGCCCAATAACTTATAGGTCCTAAGTATTAAATTTCCCCTCATAAGCATTCACCCCCTTCAAATTCACTCATATTCCCCAACAAATCCCTTTTCCTAAGAAAAACATCAATTTCCTAGGAAAAATCATTTTCCCCTAATAAACCCCTTTCTCTTAGGGTAAAAGCTTAGAGAAGTGATCACCCCCATGTAAAAACCCCCTTTTTCACAAAACACAAAAGAACACTTGAAGCTTAAGTATAATGTGTTATGTTAAAAAACAAACAAATAAACAAAATACTCTATACTTAGCGCTTTATTCATTCCCTGACATCATCATATTAATTTCTAACTTATATATATTAAATCCCAAAAAAGAAATAAAAGCCTTTCCCCTATAGTTATATAAAATCCTTATATTAATATCCCACCCCAAAAAAGTTTGAAATATAAACTTGATATAAATCCTATCCAAATAAAAGAGATTAATTAACCGATCTATAGTTAATTAATAATTGACCCCACCAATGAAATCGCCCCGAGATCCTAACCACACCATAATCTCCGATTAAATTAATCTTGTCATTGCTTAAACCTCCACTGGGACCCTGCATTAATCCTCATGTCAAAACCCTACTCCGATCACCGTATGATCAGGTCCCATTTGATCTGACGGTTAACACTCATATCGGGTGGCCTCTGAAGATCGAACAATACCCGCCCGATATGGGTGGTTTCAATTTGGACCCCGATGCTATGTGGTGCCTAATGAATGGAATCGCACGACTTTCTTTGGAAACCACTCCAGCCCAAAAGCAGTGCGATCCAAACCTGCTTACCTCCTTTTGCTAAACAAAAAAAAAACATCCCATCCCCTGCTTAATTCCAAATACGCCTTTCCATGTGTACCTGCCAAATTGGTTGACTTTACACATAAAACTAAAAAACTCATTGTTTTTAGTTTTATCATGAAAAAGACCCACAAACCTCCATGCAAGTGCCAAAGTACGTGCAACCTTCAGCACACGTCCAACTGCAACCCTGCTGAAGCTGCCAAAAATTTCAAGTTCACCCTTTAGTCACCTGCACCTCTTGCACTTGTACTCAGTCTTCCATTGACCTGTTCAGAGCCAAAACCAGGTACCCTAGTGACCCCAAACCACTCTAAATTGAACCATTGCCCCCAATTTGACTAAAAACCTGTTGCCCCCATTCTTGAATCCATAAGAACCAAGGATGGCTTCTCCAGTTGCTTTGAATGTCCTACCAATTTCTACTCCCTACCGAGACTTAGACCATCTCCCTTTGGTAGATAAAGAATTTCAAATCAAAGAAACCTCTATCCAAGAATCCCCACTGAAGTTATACTGCAGGTACAAAGACCAGTACTTAAATCATGCAGACAAAATAGGTCTTTGGGAATCAGGTTTGCCCAAGTATCGATTCCCTAGAGTTCATATCTTCGCTGAAATTGTCCACTACTGCCATATGAACTACAGTCCCAACCAAAGAGAAATTATGACTCCTAACCATACTGTATTATTCACGATCACTGCTGAATCCATCAATGAAATGTTGTAGTTGCAACCAGGCCAAAACCTAACCCCCTTTCTGTTGGAGACCTGCTTAATAGATTCCCTACAATCACATCCATCAAACTTGCTCAGTTATTCCAAACCTTCATTAGGGAAGAGGAATACATTCCAAAGGACCCTCCCCATACATGTGGACCATATTCTCTAAACTTGGCTGAGACATCATAACCATGATATCTAGTGTGTTAGGCTAGACTACAAGTGAGTTTGTTGATGAAATTATTATAGCATTCATGTCCATTTACAATCCTGGACAACCCCCTACCATCATGTTTGACTATGCCAAGTTCATTGCAGATAAGATGCATGATCAATTCATGAGAATGGACAATGAAAGAGTATTCAAATATTCATCAGTTTTATATCAAATTTTCCTATACTATCAAGCAGATAAATTTCCATTCACACTTCAAGCTTGATACCAGAGGAAACCCTAGATCAGAAGTCTTCTGATCCCCATTAATCCACCAATATGACTCTTCATATACTTATAAAGATTTCATAGATCTTTTTGTGCATCCAGTGGAAACTATGTTGTTAGGAAGTCTTCCCCCCAGAATCAGTGTAGATATTAGGAGGGTCCTACAACTGTCCAAACAATATAGAGTGGGAGATTGGTACTTGTACCAAAATCACACTAAAATCAGAATATATGTTTGTGAGTTAGCACCCTACAAAATACCAAGATACCTCCCCATGAGATTGTTTTCTCTAGAGTACTATAGACAAATGATTAATTCAGATGAGGTACATTTTGTAAAGGCCAAGAAGAAAGCTCAACTCAGAATAAAAGACTAGCTTGGTCCCTTTATATGCAATAGTAGGGAAGCTAGAAGGGAAGCAGAAGAAATTCTTCAAAGGCTCAAACTGAAACAAAGCTTCATATGGAGATATGACCCTTTTGATTTCATCTGCAATAGAAGACAAAAGAACAAATTGTCTCCCTATATCCACCATAGAATTCTTGAGATAGAACAATATGCAAATAAACTAGAATGGGTAGAGAACACTTTAGTAGACCGAGATAGCACAGAAGTTGTTGTCAATAATGTGTTGATTGATCTAGAAAGAAGACTTGATGAAGATTCCTTTGTGTAGGTTCTAGGAGAATCCCAATCCCAAAGGGAAACTCAGGAATGAAGTGAGCAATAATTAGAGTAAGGACCTCAAGAGCAAGAAGAATCAGAGCAACCAGGAATATCAAGAGAAGAATCCCAAAAGAGATAGAGAGGAGTTTACTCCTTCCAGCAGACCTATTGCATAGACTTATGTCAAGAGGCAAAGGTTAAATCCTTTTTCAGAGAAAGAGTTTACAGACGAAATAGCTAGAACCATAGGTATAGAAAAAGCAGAGAGCAGGCAGGCCACTCCCTCTGGAGGTGCACAAGAACCTTCCACTACACAGGCTCAAATGATGGAAAGACAACATAGCATGGAAGTATCCTCATTCAGGGCTCCAACTGGCCAGGACTAGGACATTAGAGAGAAATACAAAGAGATAAAGGTTGAAAATGAAATATTGAAGGCCCAGAGCTATGCACAATACCTTAAAATGGCTCATACTAACCGAACAAGGCTAATGTCAGCCTTTGATGTAAAAGAAGGTAAGATGCAAATGAATTTCATGAATCCTATCATACAACAGCCCAATTCTATAACAGATTACTTGAAGATATATTTTGAGGTACTGGTGAAAGAGATACATCTTATAGACCAAATATAACTACACAAACAAACTGGAGAATGGTCTATTCCACATTGACCAGCAAGGCCATTGCAGCACATCAGCTACGAAATTCACTGAATAATTTATCAGTGCAATTCCAACTAGACAAGGCCTCTTCACATGCCAATGATACCATGAGAAAGTCCTTAGAGGACTTAATCATAGAATTGGGCCATGATCCCAAGGGTGCAAAGGCTACAAAACAACTAATCAAAAAGAAAAAAGATGACATAGCTGCCTTGAAAAAGCAGCTCAAAATCCCCTCATCTACATCATCCACAAACAGCTGAAGTATTAGAAACTCGGAAGGAACAAGAGGAGCTTATGGACTTAGTCCTTAAGCTAAGTGATAAACTAAAGGAAACAAAGAAAGAGCTAGACAAATTGATGCAGTCTAAACAGAGTGAGTTGGGCACCACTCCACAAACTATCAATCCTACAGTCTCTACTACAGTGCCTTATACATTGGCTGCTTCCTTAGCACTAACAGTTCCACCAACTACATTTGCAAGCACAGGTAAATCTACAAGGGCAAGTACTTCCACTGAGAAGACAACTAAGTTAGTAAAAACCATGGAGGAAATGACCATCCATGCTACTAAGCTTAAAAATCTTAGATAAAAAGTGTCATGTTTGGAAACTGACTGCAAACTTGCACAAATACAACAGAAAGAAGAAGCCGAGAAGAGTCAAAGAATGGGTGAAAGAATAAAAATCCTTGAAAAGGACTTGACATTGCAATAACCACTAGGAGATATAAAGGAAATGCTCTAGGCCAACATCATTGACTCTATCAATGATGTTTGTCCATCAATTCAAGTAATTTTTGAGCAAACTGAATTGGTGAAAGTGGCCATTGAAGCAATTCACAAGACAAGAGAAGAGCTAGGAGACAAGCCTGAAGAGGTCAACCAATTGATAACACTCTTAAACAGAAAGAATAGGTATTAGCTGGATGAACTGGGCATAGAAGATAGGATAGGGACCATCATAGAAATCAAGAAGATTCTTACTAAAAGGAACCTTATGCTCAATCTTGAGAAGAAATGCCAAAGCATCTAAGCTGATATTGATAAATTCATGACAAAGTTTGGTATTTTGAGGGAAAAAGGCCTCCCCAATCCTATGGCCATCCATGACAAGCTTATGACCCAAGATGACTATGTTGAAAGACTAAACAAGTTGGACAACAACCAAGCTAGTACATCAGGGGTAAAAGCTCTGCCCATAGGAAAGGTATTGTATGATATTCTGGAAAATATGTTTTTCCTGGAGCATGAGGTAAAGCACCTGTTTGTCAACAAGCCAAATTTTTCCAAGTACACTGAAGCTGATGAGATATATAGAAATATGCTAAAGATGAAATTACTTGAAGGTGAATGGTGGATAAAATTGATAGATATACTCTAAAGTTACTACAGTAAATCCTTATGTCAGCCAAGAAAATAGATGAAATAGGGTCAAACTGTAGCAAGTAAAGAGTATCAGTAGGTTGAAGACATAAAGTGATTCCAACACATAGATATCAAGCAACTGAAAGAGCCAAATCTGATCTACAACAACCAGCACAATCATAATAAAAGGGACAACGAGAAAGCAGTTTTCCATTTGTCTGTCTTCATGTTTGACGATATTTTGATTTCCTAGAATAATTCTCATACTGTTATGAGATATTTTGTAACACTTTTTGTATAAATACTTCACATTTCGAAGTAAATAGGGTGGATTAAAAGAAAATTCTGTAGACATTTTATACAAAGCTAAGGAGCTATTGTAATCAAGACTGGACTGGCTTGCCGGGTCATGAAATAAGCTAAAGACATTTCACAAGATTCTTGTGCATAGTGGAAACCAAATAAGTATTATCTTTTCATGTTTATTACTATTTTCTCGTCATGTTTTAAATATTCACATGTTTTCTCTATGAAATTTGAATAATAAATAAGGAATGATATTTCAGAATTAACTTTAATGCTCTCTGTCTTGACTGTTTACTTTCTCACTGTTTTCTACTAAACAATCTTAGTCTGGGAATTCTTAATTGCTCCCTTACTTCTGTAGTTTCCCCCCTTAGGTCCATAGTAAAGGATTCTTAGTTTCCCTTTGCTACTGATATTCTTCTGTTCTTCATCTTGATCCTGGTTTAAGGATTCTTCATTGCCCTTTTACCCTGGTTAGGACTACCTCATCCATTTGAACCTGCAGATTTGCTTTTCGCTATGCTAACCTGCCATGTGAACTCCTCCTTTATTAATTGATCTACTCCAGTTAAGCCACTCTTTGATTGAATCCATAGCCCAATGGCTTGAATACTTGCTCTTCCCATCTGTTCCTTTAAGTCCACCAACCAATCAAAACCGAAACATCATGAGCACAAAGAACTAGCTTGAAATCCTACCCCAAAACAAAGTTAAATTATAAAGAGAGATCCCTCTCTGGACTTAGGTTGGCTAGAAACGGAGTCTAAAACATTAGGTTTGTGGTTGCCTCAGATTATTCCTTCTTTTTATAACTTCTAGGGAAGACTTCTGAGTGATAACAGATAGGTTGATGTAATATATAGATGTATACTATGCAAATCTGGACTAATTTGTGCAGACAAGATAACCTCCTTTGAACTTCATTAAGGTATGGTTTGTTCATGTTTTCTATTTGGTTTATCTAACATGGTATGCTTGTAAGAAGAAGAAGATCAGAGATGATGGAAAATATGTTGGATTACAGTTCACGTGACTCTCCTTACAGATCAAATGAGTAGTAAGAAGAGGAGTATTCTCCTGATATTGTAGATACATTGAGAAGTTTGAAGGAAGAGTTTGGAAGGCCGATAATAATATGCTAATTGAGACACATGAAAGGTTTTCCATGGCTCAAGAAAAGTAAGTTGAGGTTAATACATTCATCCTTCAGAGCCTATCAGATTTGCAGAGATAGGGATAGTTAAGGATTAGTCATGGACAAGAGGATAGGACTAATGGGGCATATGGTAGCAGGGGCCAGTTAGGATATAGGTTAGACAAATATGATACAGTCATAGGTGGCATATCATTGGATACACCTAACAAGAGAGGTAGTTATTATGGGTTGTTTTCTAGTTATGGTTGTAAGAGATATCATTATCATCATCGCCATCATCCTTATAGGAGGAGTGAGAAGCAATACTTTCTAGAGGAGTTCAAGAAAGTCAAGCCTCCTATGTTTGATGGAGAGATAAAGAAACTAGAAGGTGCAAAGCATGAATTCTTGGGATGAATAAGTTCTTAGGATTGAATGATTATATATAGAATATGAAAGCCAAGATAATGATCTTCAGTCTCAAGGGAAAAACAAATATCTAGTCAGAAGATGTGAAGCATGACAGAGGCATAAAGGTATAAGAGTTGAGTTGGCATGAGTTTAAAAGTTTCTTTAGGAAATAGTACTTGTCTGAGAGATATTATGATGAAAAGGCCAAGAAGTTATGTGAGTTGAAGATAAGTTACATGAAATATGAAGAGTACACAACAAAATTTTTGGAGCTATTGAGGTATGTGCCTTGTCTCAAGGATGAGAAGACAAAGGTACAAAGGTTCATCAATGGAATTCCATTAGCATTCAAGGAACAAATTCAGTATGATAAGCCTCGGTTATTGGAGGAATTCATCGTGAAATTTAGGCATTGATATGAGCAGTCAAAGCACAAGTCTGAGCCTAAGTGTGATTGGAAGGGGAATGGGAAGGATAAAGAAAAATGGCCTCAGAAGCATGGAAGACCTCAGGATGTAAGTGAGAATGAAAATTTGGCTCCTTACAAGAATTTTAATGAAACGAAGAAGGGACATGGACCTAAGCCCGGAGAGTAGTAGAATAATGTTAGTGGTAGAGAACCATTCTAGTGTTGGATTTGTAGCAAAGACCATTGCAAGAAGGATTGTCCATTGCACCAGGGTGGTAGGCCATAGATCTATAGTTATCAAGAATCATAGATAGTTGGAGATGTTGGAAAGAGTATTCCTCAGATTTATGCAGCACTTGCTAACAGGAAAGTAGATCATAAAGAATCCATTATTGACATGGAAGGTAAGCTTTGTCATCAAGTTTTTTCCATTTTGATTTATCCTAGATATAATTATAGTTATGTTAGTCCTAACCTAATGGATAAGTGTGGCTTGAATAAATAAGTGCATGCAGAGTCTTGGTTGTTGCAGTTGCCTATAGGGACCAAGAAAAGAGGTCATCATTGGGTGAGAGCTTATGCATTTGAGCTGAATGGTATGCCTACATTAGCACATGCATGCTTTTGGGCATGGATTGGTTGTTTACTTATAGGACCAAGTTAAACTGTTATGAGAAGCCTATTGAGTGCATGGATGATGATGGAGAGAAGATAATGTTGCAGGGAAATAAGAAGCCTACATTAGTGACAATGGTTACAGCCATGCAAGCTAAGCATAGTAGTAGGAAGGGGTGTGTATTGTTTGTAGTGCATATTTCTAGTGAAAAAGGGAAGGATGTGGAGGATGATGAATTCATGAAAATGAATCTTGTTTTGTAACAGTTTTAGGATGTGCTTCCCGCAAATATTTTAGAGTTATTGCCTCATAGGAAAGTGTATTTCTTTATTGAGTTGGTACCAGGAGAAACACTAACATCAAAGGCACCTTATAGGATGAGCACTCTATAGTTGGTGGAATTGAATTTGCATCTTAAGGAAATGCTTGATAAGGGATACATTAGGCCTAGTGTATCACCTTGGGGTGCACCTATGTTGTTTGTAAAGAAGAAGGACGACACTCTCAAATTGTGCATTGGCTACATGAAATTGAACAAGGTGACAATCAAGAGCAAGTATCCATTGCCAATGATTGATGACTTGTTTGATCAACTAAAGGGAGTAGCAATATTATTAAATATTGATCTGAGATCATGATATCATAAGGTGTGAATCAAAGAAGAAGACATCTACAGGGACACATTTTGTATTAGGTATGGGAATTATGAGTTTGTGGTGGTTCCTTTTGGTATTACTAATGCTCCAATCACCTTTATGTGCTTGATGAATAGTGTGTTGCGTCGTTATCTAGACAAGTTTGTGATAGTGTTCATTGATGATATAATCATATAATACAAGGATGGGGAGGAGCATGGAGAGCACCTAGCAGTAGTGTTGATATTATTGAGAGATGATCAGTTGTATGCCAAGCTCAACAAATGTAGCTTCTTTCAGACTCAGACTCATTACTTGGGACATGTTGTTTCCTCAAAAGGTGTAGTAGTGGACCCAAAAAATATTAAAGCTCTCATGGAGTGGCCAAACCTTAGGAAAGTGGATGAGGTAAGATCATTCATGGGACTAGAAAGTTATTAAAGGAGGTTCATCACGAACTTCTCAAGAATTTCCTATCCTATTACATCTTTGTAGAGAAAAAAAAAAGTTTGAATAGACAGAGGAGTGTGCATCTAGTTTTGAGTAGTTGAAGCATTTTCTTACAAATGCTCTAGCCTTGAAGATTGCATATCTTGGAAATGAGTTTGTGGTATGTACAAATGCTTGCAAGAAAGGATTTGGTGGGGTCCTAATGCAGAAAGACAGGTGGTATGCTATGAGTTGAGGAAGCTGAATGTGCATGAGCAGGACTATGTGATGTGGAGACATTATCTTCTAGGCAGGAGGTTTGTTTTGATGAGTGATCATAGTGGAATGAGGTACTTGTTTGACCAACCTAAAATGAATGCCAAGAAATATAGATGGTTAGCTACGATTAGTGAGTTTGACTTTGAGATTAGATACATCAAGGGCAAGGAGAATCATGTTGCATATGTTCTCAGTATGAGAGTGTAGGTAAAACATATTTTAGTTGTGAGCTCTTATGGGATAGATTTACAAGAGTGGATTTGACATGCAGGGCAACATGATGACAAGTAAAAGCAATAAAAAATTTGTATCATTGGATGAATTTCAAGAAAGAGGTGGCTTATTTTGTCGCTAGATGTTTGGACTGTTAGCAGGTGAAAGCTGAGTGTAAGCACTGAGATGGTCTATTACAACCTATTCTGATTCTAGAATGGAAATGCGAGGTCATTTCCATGGTCTTCATTACAGTTTTTTTGAGGACATCGAAGCATCATGATTCTATTATGGTTGTGGTTGACAAGTTGAGCAAGGTACCTCACTTGATTGCACTGAAGTCTACTAATTCATCTAGTGAAGTAGGTGAGATCTTCATTAGAGAGATAGTGAGGTCGAATGGAATTCCAAAGAATATCATATAATATAGAGATGCTAAGTTCACTTCCAAGTTTTAGAAGGAGTTATTTGCAGGATTGGGGACAAATTTATCTTTTAGGACATCTTGTCATCTGCAAACATATGGACAAACATAGAGGGTCAACAAGATTCTTGAGGACATGTTGAGGATGTATTTCATGAATCCATAGATGAAGTGGGAGGGGTCTCTTTCATTGGCGGAGTTTGAATATAATAATGGGTATCAAGACTCCTTGAAGATGGGTCCATTTGAGGCTCTTTATGGGCATATTTGTAATATTCCTATCTACTGGAGTGATCCAGTGAATAGAGTGTTTATTAGACCAGACATGTTGGCTGAGATGGAGTAGGAGATGCAGGTTATTAATTGGAATTTAAAGTCAACACAGGATAGGTAAAAGATTTATGTATATCAACACACAACATTCAAGGATTTTCAAGTTGGGGAGTATGTGTACTTGTGCATCAAGCCTTAGAGGAGCTCCTTGAGGATTCGATCATGTACCAAGATGGTACCTCAGTATTGAATGCATTTTGAGATCCTCGAGACCATTGGACCAGTGGCCTATAGACTTGGAATACTGCCAATAGTGAAATTCCATGAGATTTTCCATGTTTAATTACTTAAGAGATATGTGTAGCATGTTAATCATGTGATTGATTGGTCTATATTGCAAGTGGAGCCAAAGGGATAGTTCCAACGATAATCTCTATGAATTTTACAATGGAAATAACTCATGCTACGAAACGAAGCAATATAGCAAGTTCAAATGCAATGGAAGCACTTTGGGCCTAATGAAGCTACATGGGAGATGGCTGATTAGATGGGGATTTGTATCCTTCATTATGTGTTGGTTCAGGAAAATGTATATATTCTCTTTCTCTCTTCTCTCTCTCTGTCTCTTTCTCTCTCTCCTTCTCTTCTCTCTAATATATATAATATATATATATATCTGTTTAAATACCACAAATGGTGTGTTATAAGCACTATGTTTGTTTTGTTTTTCAATAGAGTGTCATTGTAAATATTGTATCGAGCTATGTTATAAAGCTCCATAGGAAGTATTTTTTTTATTATTTTTTTGTGGTTTGCTGGTCATAGGTGTCACAGAACAACGAGGATGATGTTGTCCTTAGGGGGAGGGGTGATCCAAGATATTTTACTTATAGATACATCAAAATTACATGAAACAGAGCTTATTAACCATGGAACTTAAAAAGCACATAAAACAATGTGGAAATAACAAGATAAACATGAAACCATGGCACATATATTTGATTACGATGTTCATCTAACTTGGACTACTTCTCTAGGCCCTACTCAGTAATGGGGAGGACTTCATTCATTAAGTGTCATAAAAAAAGATAAATGTACAAGAAAAATTCATTTACAATCCTTATGCCTCCAATCTAGAATATGGATGAAGAATGGAGAACCCATATTTAGAAATAGACAATACCACTGAAATCCTGGCAAAAAATCATGTAGAATTGCTTATCGAAACACCCAATTTGGAGAAATGAAGCTTCTGCACCCTCTCGGAACCTCCCTATTGCTCAAGGCGAGGTTCCAGACTACTGCAAGGTTGTGTTACTATTGTACACAATGATTTTTTGAATTCCTATGCCAATCCCCCTTTTTCTTGTGCTATTAGTCCAATATATATACTTGATCGGCTAACTCCTCAAACCTGACAGTTTCAACAAATGACAAGTATAGCAGGTGGGTGGTTTCCACACTAAGAATCTGGGACCAGAAATAGTATGCAGGTAACACCCTATCAAACATAACGAAACCTCTCAACCGCACATTAATCCTTAACTTTGTGGATTTAACATAGAGAATCAATGCTTTTAAATTGGCAGACAGACCCCGTGCCTTTTCATTGATGAGTGATCTGTGATAAAAGGCGGACCTGACATAAATTATCAACCACAATGCATAATATATATCGGATCCAATAGAACATCACAATATCAGAATTGGTGGGAACCGATGGGTCTTTATGGTTTGTGAACGTGACATGTGCGATATGGGATTGCGATATTGCAATCACCTTCCTAACTACAGGGGGCTGATTCTGTAACTCTTCCCTTTTGCGATGTACAATTTATCACATCACACTCTGCTTGCTTTGAGGCTGATTCTTTAATGCCTTCCCTTTTTTGATGTGTGATCTGTGATTTATCACATCGCATTTTGGTTTGTTCTGGGGCCGATTCTTTAACGCCGACCCACCTCCAATATGCGATTGTGATAACACAAATCACAATCTGGTAGTGCTGGGGCTGATTTCATTAACCGCGGACCTCTTCCTTCTACGATCTGCAAAATGTGGGGCCAATGGCACCCTGCAACTTGGCGCTTCCCCATTCACTGAAGAGTTCTTCTACGTCATCTTCTCCTGCCACGTGTCCAAGTCAAACCTGATTTTGACTTGCTCTAACTTCTTCATATGAGCTTAAATTCAAGTGTCATTCACATTGTTGGAATTAGGATGATGAGAACTTCAATCTGATGCAAGTTTATAGAGTTTCTACCACTTTGAGTTTTGGGCCTTTTTACCATGCCACTAGTACTTTTTAGAGATCCACCTGGATCAATCCTCCCCACTAAGAGCTTTTGGACCTCCAAAATCCTTTTCATTCAATTGGAAAGCAAGGAAATTTCTCCCTTACTTTTGCTTCTCCATCCACCCAGCTTTACTCTGATGAATTCCTTTGAAGCCAACATGAAAGTACTCCACATCTCCCCGTCATGAAGTTCTGATTTTCCTGTCAAGTATGATATCTACGGGAAACTTGTTTAGGTACTCTGGTGAAAAATTGTTCATTGTAGGAATCTATACGACCTCTTTAGTATCCATAATCAATGGAGGATCATAAAGCATCAGGTTTTCAACATTTGCTACTGAGTACATTTGCATATAAGCAGGCAAGTCAAGATGAAAAACATTGTCTCCAATATTTTCCAATATGGTGAAGGGACCATATCAAATGGGTGTCAATTTCTTCCCTTCCCCCTTCATTCTATCCTTGATGATATGGAGCCATACATTGTCCACAAATTGAAACTGATGGTCAACTTGATGTTTATCATGTCGATCTTTATAATGAGACTGACTCTTCTACAACTCCTCCTGTACTGCCTGATGAATCACTTGTATCCGCTGAATAAAATTTCTTTCTTTGTCCCTATCATACCATCCATTACCAGCCTCATCGTTCCCAAAGAACATGTCTAAGGGATCCCTTGGTAGATAACCAAAACATGTCTCAAATGGTGAGCTCTATGAGGATGAATGTGTTGCTTGATTGTATGCATGTTGCACATAAGGAAGTTGTTCATCCCACAATTTATGATGTTTTCCACAATAGCCTCATAACAGTGTACCACAGTGTGGTTGATGACCTCTATCTACCGATTGGTCTGTGGATGAAATTTCGTACTTCTTTTTAGCTTAGTGTCCATCATTATCCCCAAGTTGGTTTACAACACTCCAAGAAAGTGAGAGTCTCGATCTGACACAATAGATGTGGGAAGCAAAAAATGGACCTAGACATGCTGAGAGAAAAGATAAGTAGTCTGCTGAGTTGTGACGTGCTTTTTATAAGGCATTAAAATGCACATTTTACTAAAACGATCCATGAAAACATACAAATAGTTGTGACCTTTCCTAGACATAGGAAAACCATGGTCGACTCAGAATAGGGGTGGTGTGTAGAGCCCAAGTTTTCTACTAGAGGGCTTTGAAATAGAACACAACTCACAACCCTTTACAAAACTAGTCACAATGTTTTTCATATGAGGCCAAAAACAAAACCTCTGTAAATGACAAAATTTTTTCAACCCCAAAATGACCAGACAAAAGAGAGGCATGAGCCTCTCAAATTACATGTACCCTTTAATCAATGGGTATACATAGTTTTCCAAGGTGATACAATAATTTTCCCTACAAATAATAGTTGTCCACCTACGATCCACGAGTCATTTTTCCATAAATCTCTTTAAAATCATTATCATTAGCATACTATTCAGCATAAATTTCTAATGATAACGATTATTTTTTTAAACTACATATACAAAAATAAGAGGGAAAGAAATCATCTTTGCTACTTTGTTGTTGTCGCCCTTCTTGTATTTTATTACCAGATGAAATTGTTGGAGGAATCCCATCCATCTGAAATGACGGGCTTGTTCAAGCTTGGTCTGTGCCTAAAGGTACTGCAAGGGCTGATGATCTGTATGGATGAGGGGTCTCCTTGCCAATTAGGTAGTGTTTTGACTTCTTTACACTTTGAACAATGGTGTACAACTCCTTGTCGTACGTGGGATAATTCACAATAGCTTAGGAGAAAGTCTCTGAATGGTAACATATAGGATTCCTTTGCTGCATCAATACAGTGCCCATGGCATATCCGCTGGAATTTGTCTCAATCTCAAATGGCTACTGAAGGTATGGTAAGGCTCACATTGGTGCTGTGATGATCTTCTCTTTTAGCGTGTCGAAGAATTTTTACTGCTTTCCTCCCCATTGAAAGGCTTGCTTCACACTTGTTAATGCGTGTAAGGGGTTTTCGATAACAGAGAAGTTCATAATGAACCTTCTCTAATACTATACCGCACCCAAAAAGCTTTAGACCTCTGTAACTTTTGTTGGCTCAGGTCACTTCATAATCACATCTACTTTAGAGGGACATATTTTCAATTGCCCATTACCGACTATGTGACCTAAATAAACTAGAGATGTCTTCCCAAACTCACACCTTGACAATTTTATATATAGTTTTTCATTTTTTCAGAACATCAAGCACTTTATTGGAATGACATACATGTTCATCCCATGTATTACTAGAAAAAAGAATATCGGCGAGATATACAAGTACAAAATTATAAAGAAAAGGTCTAAATAGATCATTCATTACTCTCATAAATGTGGCCGGAGCATTGCACAATTTGAATGAAATCACCATCCATTCGAACAACCCCTGCTTGGTATTGAAATTAGTCTTCCAAATGTATTATCCTACAACTCTAACCTGGTGATATCCACTACGCAAATCTAGTTTTGTAAAAAAGACAACATTTTTCAACTAATCTAATAATTCATCAATGTGAGGGAGAGGGTATCAATTCTTCATCGTAATTTTGTTTAGCACCCTATAGTCTACACACATTCTCCATCTTCCTTCTTTCTTTGGCACCAACATTATTAGTGAGCCGCACGACAAAGAACTCAGTGTGATGACCCCTTGACTTAGCAATTCCTGCACATGTTTCTTGATCTCCTCCATCTCGATAGAAGCCATCCTGTACATGCCAATATTTGGTAAAGGAGCATCTTGTTATGAATGGATCTCATGTTGGATTTACAATTTTAGGGGCCATCCTCTCGGTTCCTGAAACAATCCATCATAATCAGAAATGATTTCTAACAATTCTTTCTTATGATCAAGATCAGAACCTTTGAAAGCATTAGCCATCTCGGCCTCTTTCGCTCTCACCACCATGAGTAGGCGCTATTTACTGGAATTAACTAGTCATTTAATCTGTCCTACAGTTACAAGGCTAGCACTAACTTTCGTATGATGAGCTCTGACTATATATTCTACCCTACCCTTTGTGAGGTGGTATTTATTTTCGTGCCGAAAGAAAGTTGCTTTCTATCATATAGATACAGACTTCCCAAGATAATTCCATAGATATCCAAAGGCACAACATCTAACTCTATCTCATTAACTAATTTGGAAGCAATAACAAATCTTGGCCTACTCTACTTGGTTACTTGTAATTTTTCTTTATCGCTTACCCAATGAAGCGGGTATGGACTTGGATGGGGCTTAGTTTCAAGGCCTAATTTTTTCACTAAGGACCCTGAGATTAAATTTTCTTAGGAACCTGAATCGAACATAGTTTCCACCTTTATGTGTTTTATAATAACCTTAATGTGGAATAATTCAATTCTCTTTCGCTCATTACTTACAAGCTCATTCAAATAACTAGTATTTTCAATTGAATCAGAATTATTACTAATAGAAAGAGTACCTCTTACGCCCACAACTATGATCAATGTCTCATCACCAGAATCTGATCCAAGGTATTGCTGTGCTGTTTCCACTATCTTTTGCTTTCCCTTTTCGTTGAATCTCTTTGGTGTCAACTCTAGATGTAGCTTCCAACAATGATCCTCGTCATGACCTTCTCTCTTGCAATGAGGGCAAGATGGCGTTTCTCCATCCTGTTTCTTGGCTGCGACAGTCTTCTTATCCTTCCCCTTTCCTTTCCTCTGGAATTTTCCATGCCGAGGGTTGAACGGTGTTTTCTTGGCTTTATCATCTCTGTCATTCTTACCTCGGATTTCAATATGAATGGCCTTTACACTGGTTGCATCAATCATAGTAGCCTCAAACAATAACAATGAATGTCTTATGTAACTATGTAGTGCACCAACATACTTAGTTACAGTCTCAGGCGAATCTAATGAGATGCCCAAATTCAATTCTTGTTTCCAAAATTCTTCAGTGAAGCTTTGCACGTTTTGGCCTTTACCTTGCCTTAGATATTTCCATTCCATTAGTGCATTTTGTTTATAACCCAAAAGGTAAAATTGGTCTTTCAATGCAGAAATAAAATTGGACCAAGAGGAAAGAAGGTTACCCAACTTTTTGCTTCCCTTCTGCAACTTGCTCTCCCACCAAACGAGAGTGGTGCCACTTAGCTGAAGAGATGCTAATTCGACCTTTTCCTCATATTCTACATTCTGTTGAATAAGACAATAAACCTCTATCTGTCTTATCGAATTGCTAAGTTTTTCTACACTACACTCTCCATTGTACATGGGCAGGTCAAACTTTACATCTAGCTTGAAGAATGGTTTCTTAGATGTATGTTTGGAATCGTGATTAGAGTGATGAGAACTATCACTTGAAGAAGGAGATGGAGGAGGCCCTTCTCCACCACCTTCATGATTTGGTGATCTATTGTCATCGACATCTTTCTTCTCGTGCCCAAGTGCCTACTCATACTCTGAAAACTGATTGTCCAATTTCTCTACCATATTGTAGAATACATTGTGGAAATTTTATTCCTCTTCCCAATGATCTTCTTCATTTGCCATGTTTCTTCTTCATTTTGCATGTCCTACTTCGGCATCAAAGAACTCAAGCTTTCCTTCACCTTTTCACAGCTTGTTCTAGGTTAGCATATACTCATGCAATTCACATCGACAAAGACCTTCTCTGATTACAAACTTGATCCAATATCAATTACTTATAGATGCATTAGAATTAGATGAAACAAAGCTTATTAACCATGGAACTTAAAAATCACATAAAACAATGTGGAAATAAAATATAAGCATGAAACCATGACACATATATTTGATTACAGAGTTCATCCAATTTGGATGACATCTTTGGGCCCTCTCAATAGTGGGGAGGCCTTCATTCATTAAGAGGCATAAAAAGAGATAAAAGTACAAGAAACATTTATTTACAATCCTTACACCTCCAAGTTGGAAGATGGAAGAAAAATGGAGAAACTAGCTTGAGAAACAGGCAATACCACTGAAATCATGGCAAAACATTGTGCATAATTTCTTATCCGAACACCCAATTTGGAGAAATCAAGATTCTGCACCCTCTCGAAACCTCATTGTTGCTCAGGAAAGGTTCCAGCCTGCTGCCAGGTGAGGATACTACTATACGAAATTATTTTCTGAATTCCTATGCCATTCCCCCTTTTTCTTGTGCTATTAGTCTAATATATATACTTGATCGACTAACTCCTCAATCTCGATAGTTTGAATAAATGACAAGTATAGTAGGTGTGCGGTTTCCACACCGCAAATCTGGGACCTGAAATAGTATGCAAGTAACATGTTGTCAAACATAGATAAATCTCTCAATTGCACATTAATCCTTAACATGACGAATTTAACATAGAGAATCGATGCTTTTAAATTGGCGAACAAACCTGTGCCTTTTCATTACGTGATGAGCGATCTACTATAAAAGGCGGACCCACCAACAATTATCAACCACAATGCATAATATATCAGATCAGATAGAACAACGTGCTATCATAATCAGTAGGAACCAACAAGTTTTTATGGTTTGTGAATGTGGCATGTGTGATATGCGATTGTGATATCACAATTGCATTCCTTATTACCGGGGGACGATTCTCTAGCTCTTCCCTTTGCGATGTGCAATCTACGATTTATTGCATTGCACTCTAACTTGCTCTGGGGCCGATTCTTTAATGCCCTACCTTTTATGATGTGCGATATATGATTTATCTTATCACACTTTGGCTTTATCTAGGGCTGATTCTTTAATGCTGACCTGCCTCCGATCTGCGATTGCAATATTGCAAATCGCAACCGGGTAGTGTTGGGGCCGATTTCCTTAAGCATAGAACTCTTCCTTTTGTGATCTGTGAAATGTGGGGCCGTCCTTCCACTTGGTGCTTCCCCATTCACTGAAGAGTTCTGCCACACCATCTTCTCCTGCCACCTGTCCAAGTCAAACCTAACTTTGACTTGCTATAACTTCTCCATATGAGCTCAAATTCGAGTGTTGTTTGTACTGTTGGAATCATGATGATGAGAACTTAGATCTAATGCTATTTTTATGGAGTTTTGAGTCTTTTTACCATGCCACTGGTACCTTTTAGAGATTCACCTGGATCAAGGGGTTTGTAACAACCCCAAGTTAAAGTTTCATGTAATAAAGGATAATAAAGGAAAAATAAGACCAAGGTCACATGACACGTATTCCAAGATGAATATTGGGAAAACACTTTAGTGGGAATTATTTGTGGTTTATTTATGGCTATGAAAATTGGTAAAGGCAAAGAGGCAATAATTGGCATTTAATTAAGGAAATAAAGGAAACTAGGAGAAAAGGAAAGTGAAGAGACACAAATTTGCATGTAAGGGAAATTAGAAGAAAATGAAGAAAAATGAAGAAAAAGAGATACATCAATGATAAAAAGGCATCAAAGAAACAATTCACAAATTTTGTCCATTTAGTTTTGGCTCTCTCCTTTCATTCGCTCTTTCATTCACTCTTGCACACTTAAAGCACTTTTGGAGCACTTTAGCATTCAATTGGATTTGGATAAAGGCAAGCAAGCAAGCAAAGGAAGGAAAAGGACAAGCAAAGGAAAACAAGGAGAAGGTTGGATCAATAGCTTCAATAGGAAGATCTTGCAGGTAACAAGTTGCATGTGTTATTTCCTTGCTGGAATGTGAATGCATGGTACATGCATTTGTTTATTTGGTTCATTTTCTTTCATTAGCATGGGTTTTTCCAGTTTTGATAGTGGTTTTAGCCTTGCCTTGCCATTTCCTAGACATCAATGGTGTGATTCGATTCATTCTTGGTTGAACTTTGGATTGCCAAAGGCTTTGGAATCGAGTGTGGTGGTCTTAGGAAAATCCCCAGGTTTGGGGGTGGAGATGGTTTTCTCTGGGAATCCCTCGATAGGTGGGTGGAGATAGGAAAATTCCTCAAGGTATGGTGAAGGAATTCTAAGGCATCCAATCTTGTTTTGGTTTTTTGATGGATCTAAATGGAAAGTGGCATTCACCCATGGTATTTATCCACCCATAGTATTGTTAGTGGCATCTACCCATGTTATTCATTCACCCAAGTTATTTATACACCCATTGTATTCATCCACCTATATAATTTACCCACCCATGGAATTTACCCATGGTATTGTAACTAAAAAGGATATAACTAACAAGTCACATTTTGTAAAAGGACATATTGTCCACCACAATGTAGCTTTTACAACTATTCT
>APFE031017817.1:0-16856 GCA_000404065.3 Pinus taeda
GGCAAGATGCATCATTTTAGTGTTCAGATTCATAAATTGTCTAATTATTTTAGTTCTAATGTTGTGATTCATGAATGGCTTTGATTTTAAACATCAAATCAAATGTATTTTTTAAAATTTTAAAAAATATTATTATATATTTTTGTACTCGCCGTATCCTCGCCGTATCCGGATCCCGACTTTTCAAAAATCCAACGGATCCGTATCCGTATCAGTATCCGTATCCTGGTAACTTAGTTCTAGACTTTATATTTTTTTAAATCCTCCTTGAGAATAAAGAGCCAACAAAACTATTTCTAGCTGGACTTTTCCCTCATTAGGTTTCACCAAGGTAAATCTTTGTGTCCTTACATATGTGAGATTGCGAATTTTCTTCCATTGATTAGTTTGTTTAAATGCAAAGTCCATGTTAACAACATAGTTGATTTATAGACATAAAGAAAAAAATATAAATTAAATTAAGAATTATACTGGTGAATTGCCTTGGTGATAGACTGAGTGAATACGGATCAATTCTTGCATATTGCAAGTACCAGTACGTATTGGTACATTAGCATCAACTCAATAAAAGTACCATGTTTTGGGATTTTTTGTACAAACCACCTTGAATTGTTATTAACTTTGGCAATTGTTTGATATGGGTGTTGCGTAACAACTTTTGCTCCATAAATTAAATAAGTTTGATGTGTTCCTGCCCAAGGAGGAATTTCATTCATGTCCTTGTAAGTAATTATCTCAGAATTTTATAAAAGATATTATCAGCTTTAGTAATTCTGCTGACATTGCATTAATTTCATATACAATGAATTAACTATTCAATTGAGTATTTCTATCAATCTTACAACTTTACAGTTTGATGGTTCTTTATAATGGATTATTTTTGTCCTCTGCAAGAATGTGCATTGGAGTTTAGTTAATGAATTCTTCTTTATATGTTATGGTTAAATATTTAGCTGGATCTTGTCAAAACTTCTATGCCTCCTCTAAGAGTGGGGAGGTTCTGTTCCTTGATCATCGTCTGAATAAGCAACCAGTTCTGAGTTAAAAATGAGACAATTGGCAATTTACGATGACAATCATTGTTGTTTTTCTTGAACATCTTTGTTGCCATAGCAATCTTGGGTTTTAACAGGTCTAGATAATCTTTTTCTAATTATACCAATGAAAATTTTCTCCTTGCTTCTTGATATTCAGTATTGTTCCCATTATGTTCTCAATGGTTTCACCCATTCATGTACCCAGGTTGCTCCCATGTTATGTAAAAAATTAGTTAGATTAGGTTTATTATTTAATTTTTAGTTAAATTGACGAAAGGGCATTGAAGAAAGGGCACGATCATAAGATCGTGCCCTTTCCCCAAAGGGTGTCCATGGCAGTATATAAGCCAGGAACCCCGTTTGTAATCATCATTATCTGTCTATTCATCTTTTTAATAAAATATGTATACATATATTTCTGCATATTAGAAGTTTTTTGCTTCATCTGGTATCAGAGCGGTTTGGTTCTTAGGCAGTCCGCTCAGTCCAGCTGCATTCGCTGTGCACAACTATATTGACTGAATAGACGTGCGTTTCCCTAGCAGCAGTGGAAATATATATAATATATATATATATATATATTATATAATATATAATATATAAAATATATTGACAAAGTCGGATTTGTAGTAGTCCTTTTTTTCTGGACGTAGGCAGCCTGTGCGTGGGGGCATCGGGTCACCAAGGATCCGCTGTCTGCTTTTGTCTGCGTGAGTGAATTAGCATACAAAACAACAAGGACGTTTGCGAGTTAACCACTGCCACCGTGGAAAACACTGCAATCGCTGTTCGCTGGTAAACAAGGATCTCGTGGCCACAATCGGACAGGTAGGGCCACGGTATTTCTACATAAAAGATACGGGGTCACTTCAACGTCAATGGACGTGACCGGAGGTGACATCTAGTCATTTAAAAAAAAAACGATTTCTACTCATTTAAGAACTTTATGATATAAGAACTAAAGTTTAATTAATTAAAATTAATATAATATAATATATTATATATATATATATATATATATATATATATATATATATTATTATATATACATATAGTATATAGTTGAAAACTATATGTTATATAATTTAATTAAAAAAAAAAAAAACTTATGTCATATAATTTAAAAAATAAAATTTAAACTAGCAAATAAATACACGCCCCCACAAACTTGCTCAATGTCGACAATGACAATGGCGGATTTCCAAAAAAAATTGTTGGAACGGAAGCATAGGATCAGTAACAACCACGATGAGGTCAATAAAAGATTAGATGAATTTAAGATCAAGCTTGAGGGGCAGGTTGACAATATCAAAAAACAGGCTGACCAAATAAAAAATCTTCAGGATACGACAAATTGAATAGAAATAAAGATGGAAAATCAACATGTCCAAACAGAGGCAGAGATCAGAGAGGTCTTAACAATGCTGAAAATTCTGTGTAAAAAGGCGAATTGTACACCCGAACAACTACTTAAGAAAATGAAGAGAATCAAGAACACACCTCATCAGATTCAACAAAGTCAACAGACTCTCATGAAAAAGTTGAATCCCCAAAAAAATCAGCGACTTCCCACCAAGAAGTGAGTAACACAACCCTTACAAAGAAGCAACTTTGGGATACCTTTACCAATCAACACCCTTTTTTCGCTCAACCATTAGCAACATACCAATGAAGGGCAAAAGTCGAGATGCCTAAATTCGATGGAAACAAAAAAAACAATGTTGCATGAATAAATAAAGCAGAAGAATGCTTTGAGATATATGACATCAATGACGATGATGAAAAGCTCTGGCACGCATCCATGAAAATGGAAGGAGAAGCATATAATTGGTATATGTGGTGGAAAAAGACAACACACGTCATTAGTTGGAAAAAATTTAAAGATGCATTCTTTAAAAGATTCCAAGGTGTAAAGGAAGAAGAGTTCTTTTCAAAATTCATCAAATTACGACAAAAAGAAAGTGTGGACGAATACACTCAAGAATGGGAGACCTTAGTGACACGAGTACCTAGGTTATCAGAATCTCGTCTAATTCAATCATACATCTCAAGACTCAAAATCCATTTACAAACAGAACTTGAGATGCATGACATTACATCAATAGAAGTAACAAGGAAAGCAAAAACAACTGAAAAGAAATCTGAACCAATATTTTGGTCAAAAGCGGAAAAACCATATTCAAGACGAAGGATACCCCAGTATGTGGATTCAAATAATACAAGATATGTTCCACCACATCGTTGTGAAGATGAAAAATCTAATGTGGAAATGCAAAGGATAAAAGAGGGTAATTGTAAACGCTGTGGTGAGAAGTGGGACCCCAAACATAGATGTGCTAAAGGAAAAGAACCAAAGAACTTATATAATTGTGAAGCAACCAATGATTCAAACAGTGAAAGATTATGACATAGAAGAAATAGAAGATGCCCTAGAATTCTCACTAGAATTAGATGACGGAAGTATTCCACAAGTGTCACTATCTGCTATGACAGATATATCACAACCTCAGACCTTAAAGTTAAACATAAAGAAGAACAACGTAGTGGTTCTTGTCGACTCTGGTAGCACACACAATTTTTTAGATGCAACCGTGGCAAAGAGACTTAATATTTTTTCATTTCCCTTACCAAATATGAAAGTGATGGTAGCTAATGGTAAGAAGATTGAAAAGGTGGGGAAATTGCATAAGGTCAATTTGCAGATTCAAGACTTTAATTTAGAGTCTCCGTTCTTCACGGTACCATTAGGAGGAGTAGATGTAGTCTTAGGTATCCAATGGCTACGAACTTTAGGTGCTTATGCCGCCAACTACCAAGTACAATTTATAAAATTCAAATGGGGAGGTCAAAAGTACAAACTACACGGATTCCAAGCACCAGAAAATCAAGTTGTATCATCATCTCAGATGATGAAGCTGAGTCGAAAAGGAGCATCCGCTTATGTAGTACAATGTCACCAATTAGAAATGTTATCTGCAAATATGACCAAAGAAGAGTCACCAGAGATACAAGATCTGATTCGGAAGCATGAAAAAGTATTTCAAGACCTACCTATGAAGATGCTGCCTAATAGGGAAATTGAGCATACAATAGAAGTCAAGGCAGGGTCAGACCCTATCAACATCAAGCCATACCGATATCCACATCACCAAAAAATGGAACTTGAGAGATTAATCCAAGACCTTTTAAAGTGTGGGACCTTGATCATCTTGGAATATCTGATCATGTGGAAGGACTTACCTGAAGAAGACGCTTTCTGGGAGAATGAATCATTCTTCAACAACATCCGTCGTTACTTATGCTTTGAGGACAAAGCATTCTTTCGAGAGGAAGGCAATGTTATGTAAAAAATTAGTTAGATTAGGTTTATTATTTAATTTTCAGTTAAATTAGACGAAAGGGCACGATTATAAGATCATGCCCTTTCCCCAAAGGGTGTCCATGGGAGTATATAAGCCAGGAACCCCATTTGTAATCATTATCATCTGTCTTTTTATCTTTTTAATAAAATATCTATACATATATTTTTGCGTATCAGAAGTTTTTTGCTTCATCCAAGCTTAATGGGATTCTTCTATATTTGAATGCTATTTAGGATGCTTTGCAAGGGGTGTTTCATATCGGCAAGAAAGTAGCAGAGTCTCTGTTGACTTTGAGCACATATTATTTATCACAATGGAGGCTATGTGAAATTTGGATTTCATGTGCCGTTAACAATTACCTCTGAATCAGAGCCGAAAGTGATGTTGTTTCCTTTTCCACCTTCAAATTTCGACAAATATGCCGTAAGTCATTTGAGTGCTTAGTTGGTTCAAACGCGTCGGCAAATGAAAATTTTATGTGGTTTACGCTGAAGAAACTCTCGTAATTTGACATGGATCACATAAGCCTCAATTCTACAATTGAGTGCTTGGTGTTGATTTTTCATAGGCCTTCTAGCTGATAATTACTTCTAATGACTTATATTTTAAATCCCCGTGTTCACATTAATCATTAAGCAATTACACAGAAGATCTTCAACAGTAGAACAAAATTGACAGTAGGATAATAAAGAGAGCCAGACAAGAAACACAAACATTTTACCCTGGGAAAACACACACGGGGGAAAACCCTGCAACCTTTTCCTTTGGGAAATTATTCAGTTCAACAGAGATACATCTAAATCTTCAAGTCAAACTGACCAGTAACATATCCCTAGTCACGCCTGGACAAACTGCCCTCTAGACAAGTCAATCTGCTGCCCAGACAATTCAACCTGGTCTGATCTGTTAGGGCTGAAATTTGGCCTACTTCTGCACCCAAAGATCTCAGTCTGGCTGCTCTAGTATGCCCAGCAACTCTGCTTCAGATTCGTCTATGCTTTACCTCAGATTTCATCCGCTTCTTGTCTCAGATTTGACCTCAGACTCGTCCTTCTGATGATCCAAACTCTGCCTCAGAAGTGATCTGAATTAATGCCTTTTGGAGGAGGACGAATGGCCTATATATGGGCATTTCAAGAGACCGAATGGGTGTGTTCCTTCACTGAGGCCGACTTCATCTTTTGGAGGGCCGACTTGTCATTTGGAGCCAAAAATTCAACTTTTAGAAATTCAAAAATTTCTCTTTGGAAACCGACATGAAGAACATGTCGTATACTAATTATTACATATATTTCAAGGGCTAAAATATTAATTATGAAGACTGACCTTCGCTACAAAATTGAACACTTGGCCTATTAGGGAAAGTGGGATTGCTGCCAACCATATGGCTAAATTGGAAAAAAGAGACGTTTTCTAAGCTTCAGCAAGCTTCAGCAAGTCTCAGTAATAGTTTCTGATTGAAGATTACTACTACATTATGAGCATTTATCGTTTGTATTAATTCAATTTTTGGGTTAACAAGATGCTGAGGAAATGGCTGTGTATGAATATTTTGTTTGATGAAGTTCTACAAATAAATTTGTACCCCCATGCTGTGGAGCTTGTGGTTTGCTTTGTTAACCAGTGTAATTTAATTCTATGTATAGGGACTGCACATTCACATCATGCATTTGTTCTACTTTGATTGTTTTCAGTGGAAAATAAAATTGTGCACTATTTTTGAGCATCAAGTAGTAGTTTGTAAACTAAGTCACGTGTTAAAGTTCCTTCAGGTATCTCAGATTGGAATATCAGTTTCCCATTGTAATCACTGTATCTTATCAGCTAGTTTTATAGTCGCATGATTTTTTGAAAATAACTTGACCTGTTGTATTACTGTCAGGCATGGTCTTCCTCAAAAATGTTGCATATTGTATTGATCAAGTTGCTTTATTGAAGAAAAAGTACTAATGTCCTGTGAATGAATGTGAGGCAGTCAAATTGTCAAAATCCGTCTTTGCACAATCATATCATCCCTTTCAGCCCAACTCAATGGATAATATGAGACTTTTGACTTGTAAAATTGCCTTCTAATTGTTTGATCTTGCCAGTTGTATATGCTTTTAGACCTGGCGTGACTGTTCTGAATTTATTTAGTTGGAAGCAGTATTATATGTTGGTGTATCTTGCTTATATTTTTTTGGCTAAATCTATGTGCAGTCTCAAGGGGAAGATGGAGGCCTGAAAGTTGATTACTTCACTTTTTCACCAAGTATTGCTGGGTTTTTGAGATCTGCAGACTTGGTGATTAGTCATGCAGGTGAATTGATATTTCAGAAGTTTTGAAGTGATTACAACAGTATCTCCATTCTATAGTATAAAATCACTAGTTTTTGACATTGCAATAATTGTTGTAAAGGATTCTAAAAATTTGTGCAGGTTCAGGCAGTATTTTTGAAACTCTCCGTTTAGGTCAGCCACTTGTTGTTGTTGTCAATGAAGCATTGATGGATAATCATCAAAGTGAATTAGCTGAAGCACTTGCAGAGAGAAAGTTCTTATTTTGTGCTCGCCCTGAAACTCTAGAAGAAACTATACAACACATGGATCTAGGGTCACTCCTCCCTTATCCACTGTCAAGTCCTATGGCAGTAGTTGAATCAATCAACCGGTTTTTAGGTTTTCCTGACAACTGAGGTCCAAGGCATGCTTGTTTCATGTGACCAATGTCTGCTCCAAAGCAAGAAATAGTGAAGCTGCAGCCTCAAGTTCAATGCAATTGAATGCAGAACTTCAGTATTATGTGTCTGTGTCTATTTTCTATTTAAATCATGCTGAGTTGCCAATCAGTTATGTTTTACGAGATGAAGATTGGAGCTAAAACTATTATTTTGTTTCAAGGAGCATTCTGTATGTGAGGTGAAGAAGATTGAAATTGTTGTATATATGTGTTGTTTGTCATGGTTGTGAGAATTTAACAGGGCATCTTGAGAAGTTTTTTTTTTTTTTTTCTGTTGTTGTCAATGAAGCATTGATGGATAATCATCAAAGTGAATTAGCTGAAGCACTTGCAGAGAGAGTTATTATTTTGTGCTCACCCTGAAACTCTAGAAGAAACTATACAACACATGGATCTAGGGTCACTCCTCCCTTATCCACTGTCAAGTCCTATGGCAGTAGTTGAATCAATCAACCGATTTTTAGGTTTTCCTGACAACTGAGGTCTAAGGCATGCTTGTTTCATGTGACCAATGTCTGCTCCAAAGCAAGAAATGGTGAAGCTGCAGCCTCAAGTTCAATGCAATTGAATGCAGAACTTCAGTATTATGTGTGTGTGTCTATTTTCTATTTAAATCATGCTGAGTTGCCAATCAATTATGTTTTACGAGATGAAGATTGGAGCTAAAACTATTATTTTGTTTCAATGAGCATTCTGTATGGGAGGTGAAGAAGATTGAAATTATTGTATATATGTGTTGTTTGTCATGGTTGTGAGAATTTAACAGGGCATCTTGAGAAATTTTTTTTCTGTAGAGAACTCCAGAGACAAAATGTTTATTGCCAAGAGAAAGAACATGCAGTTCATTAGCCATCCCAAAGTTTATTCCACCTTACATGCAGAACCTCATTTTAACACGTACATACTCAATTTGTTTGTTTTGAAGTTTATCTCTAGTCAAACAAGAGTATATGGTTGTAGAATGGGCTTGTATAGTACCTCAATCTTGTTGAATTGGATCCTTGAAGCATCTGAAAGGATTGGATATTTTGTATAAATTTATTTTTATGGCATACAAGACATGCCACATAAATTATGTAGGGCAATAGTTCATTATGATGGAAACTATACTCTCCTCCAACTTTTGAAAAGTGAATGAATGAGATAGTGAAATTACGAATGTATATGACAAATGAAATATACCACAAGGAAATTCACATGTTATTGCTAACTATGTTTAGATTGATAGGTCTATGGTTTAAGGATAGATTTAAGATCGAAAATTTGTAAGGTTGGTGCTGACCTCGCAAGCCATGGCAAAAATGTGGGTGTCGAATAAGCATGTAGTTATGGTTGAGGCACGAGGTCATCAACTCAATATTAATCTCCAAAACTGAAAATTGAACTGAAATCTACCATCAGGAAAACAAAATATATTGGAGAAAAATGCCATAAGAACTTGCATAGCGTAGTTTTTTACCCTTAAATTAATTAGATACAATCAGAAAAGGGTGCCTATCAAAGGTGAACTTGATTTTGTTGCAAACTGCCCAAGCAAGGTGAAAACCTAGTTCCTTGATATACTCAGAGTTATGTTTGAGCTTTGAATTTCTTTGACTCGGACAAAAACAAATTCAAACGACATGCATTAAATGTTAGATAGGTAGTTGCACTGAGAGGCACTCTATAACACACTATGAAGACATTGTCATGTAACATATATGTGTGGCAACCAAAAAAAGTAAATAATAATAACTAAAAGATATTACATTGCAATTGCATTACAATTGCGAGAAAACAAATGCATGTGCTATGTTGGTGTGTGTATATATATATATATATATATATATATATACCAGCTTGAACTTGCATATTGTACTTGTTTGCCATAAAATTAATTAGATAATAAAAAAAAAGTTACTGCTTGAGGTGGACTTGATATTGTTGCCAATCTCTCAAGTCATGGTGAGAACCTTGTTAATAGATATACATGGAGTTATGTTTGAACATTGAATTCATTGACTCAATCATACTTAAATTCAACTAACATGCATGAAATGGCTAGATAGATAGTTGTGCTAGGAGGCACTTATCATAAATTGGCTAGATAGGTAGTTGCTCTAAGAGGCACTCTACATCCTAGTATGGGGAAGATGTTCTAATGTAACATGTGTGACAATGATAATATTAGTATAACTAAAAGAAATTACATGTCAATTGCATTACACTTGAAACACATAGAGGAAATTACATTTTCGATGCATTACACTTGAAACACACACATACATGCATGTATATCCACTAAAAGAAATTAAATATTTCGTTGTGATACACTTGAAGCACACACATCCACTAGACTAGATCCATCTTAACTCTGGATCTATCAAGTGTGTGTTTGTGTGTATCCACTAGACTAGTTCCATCTAAACTTCAAATCTATTAAGTGCTGAGAGGAGATCAAATCCATTAATGCAAACAATTTTTAGAATAAGATTTGCACCATGAGGAATTTGATTCCTATTGGTGCTCAATAGATCTAGAGTTAAGATGAATCTACACTGGCATTAAGGTAAATTTGGGGTCGGTTGTAGCGACTACAAGCACCCTCCAAAATTTTGCCTTCACTTCGTTTTGGAGCCTCTCTACCAACCATCCTCAAGTTCAACAACATGTCTTGCATCGTCAAGCACATATGCTTCAGTTGTTTCATAGAGTCTTGTCAGCCTGTGCATGAAGGTTTGTTCCATCTCCTTCACATGCTAATTTTTGGACTTAGTGTCAGTTGCTGGTTGAGCAGCTTCCTCGGGGAATTGCGCAATTCTGTAGGGGAACTAGCCTTCCCTCCAAATATTGCGCAAACCCAGCTAGACACCCAGCTGGGCTCCATAATTGTGCAATTCTTCTTGACAATCTTCCTCTAAAAAATTGTGCAATTCATCCCAGGACAGCTGCTCAACCCAGAAATTGCGCAACTCTGGGCAGCGGTCACTTGTTGCTCCCAAAATTTGCGTAATCCCTCTGGGACGACCAGCCCATAGCTAGCAGAAATCCAGCCAGACAACCTACTGGGCTCATAAATTGCGCAATACAGTCAGACAAGCTTCCTTGAGAAAATTGCGCAGTCTGACCCAAGATAGTTGCTCAGCCTAGAAATTGCGCAATCCTGGGAGACAATCACCTGTTCCTCCTAGAGATTGTGCAATCCCTCTGGGACCACCATCTCTGCTCAACCCAGAAAATGCGCATATTTTCATCCCAGGTTCGCAGACCGATGCATGTGCCTTCAAGTTGACCGGTTCCCTTCGGGACATAATAAAATTGATTTGCATGCATGGACTGCTTTTCCTAGATTTAGGGATCTATTTTTAGCAGTTGGAGGTTACATACAAGGATCATTTCGGAAACCTCCCGCCAAGTGTCGCTTTTCCTAGATTTGTGGCATGCGCGTCATAACCTCGATCTTATCAAAATTCATCAATCGGACCCTGCAAAGCTTATTCCTCACATCGACCTTGCAGCTTTGACATTCCACATTACATCTAGGAGTCGTCATCACATTCAACTCAGCGATTTCAGGGTAAGCCCACTTTTCATGTCTTGCGTTGTGTTTCTGTTGCTTGTTGTGTTTCGCTTTGTGTGAGTGATGTTTGCTTGATTTTAGCGAGCGCTTGTTGTCTTTTTGATGTATGTTAGCTTGTAGAAGCATTATTTCAATTTTTCGTTTGCATCTCACTACTGCCGTATGCATGACACTGTTTGCATTAACAGTCGCCGTTGCAACGACTCGCTTCACACACATGCATTTTTTCCCGTTTTCTAAATTTTGCACGCACTGTTTGCATGCATGATCATTCACTCTTGTTTACACTCAGTTTCACCTTGCATTCAGATTTCTCATGGCTTTAATCGACCGTCGGCAGGTTTGGGTTGCCTTAGCTCGGACCTTATCCTCAAGGAAAATTTTAAGGATGGAAATTTTTCTTGAAGTTTAGAAACATTGGCGAATCTCATTAATCCCTAATATGCAAACTATAAAATGTTTATTGATATATTTGTGAAATTATTCAAATTTATAATGATTTTATATATAGTCTCTATATAATGTTGGCGATTTTAAATGTAAAATAATTTTATATTCTAAAATTTGGGCGAATCAACTTCTATAAAAATTGGAAATTAGCGAATCTTTTTGTGGAAAAATCATGGAAAATTAGCCCAGTGGGCGAACATTAGCCCCTAAAATTTTCCATGCTTATCCTGCTCGACTAGCATTGCACATTTCTAGAAGCAAAGGCTCTGCCTTTCCTCTAGAAATTGTGCAATTATGGCCCACCACTGACCTCCAAGCTTCCATTGTGCAATTCTTGGAGACAGTGTCCTGCTGGCCCCAGAAACTGCGCAATGTAGTTTGCTGGTTGCATGTCACTGCTGGCTGAAATTGCGCATTGCACAGTTTCAATTCTTAACAGGTCAGGCTAGACTGTCCATTGCGTAGTTCTAACAATCAGTCAGCCTCTTGATAGCCTAGAGTGTGCCTTGCGTAGTTTTGGTAGTCAGTCTCCCAGCCTCCCAGTGAAAATTGCACAATCTTCACGGACAGTCACACAGGTATGTTGCATGTCAGTCCTTCAGTTTGTTTTGGTTTTCAACTGATAGATTACTTGCCATGTGTGTTTCTATGTCTCCAAGTATCATGGGTGTTCGTTTGCCTCTCAGCAACACAAGTACAATGGCCTTCAAGAGAATAGAGTCAAAGGATATCGTTGAGAGCACAACGAGGTTTGCAATCAACCAAGTGTCTATGAGCTTGCCTACCTATGAAGACATGAAGTTGTTCATGGACAATGATATCAAGAAGAATGGCAACGACATCACAGAGAGTAGCACCATTAACAACAACAAAAGGCAGCACACTTGCACGCGACAAATGTAAGAGAAAGGTTGTTGACAACATAGAGGTGGAGCAAAGCTGCAAGTTCAAAGCAGATCCACTAATGACGAAAGCAACCTTAGATATTGAGGCTATGATGTGACACCGCGACACGAAGATTGCACGAAGGCAGGGAGAAACAGAGAAGGAGTTGCATGTGCTGAAGAAACAACTCAAGGAAGAACAAGAGTTGCACAGACGAGAGAATGAGTTGCAACAGGAATGAGCACAACAGGGGGTGCAACATGCACAGACAAATGAAATTGTGCCCATACAAGTTATAGATCCATCCCAGCAGCTGGCACAGAGTAGACAATGTGAGTAATGATGCTGATTTCATGCAAAGGAATTCAACAACATGCATGTGATTGTGTGCACGCATGCGATCCCACCCATTTGGCACACTCACCGAGGCGAAGACAAGAAGCAAGTCTGACTGGAGCTGAACATGTACTTCGACAAGTTGATGTGCATGGTCACCAACACACACTTGGAGATCAGCACAGACACTATACATCAGTATGTTGCTAGTCCAACCACACTCAAGACGATGATGCACATGTTATCAAATGAGTTGGACAGAGGATCCATATCAGTGTACCTGGATGCAACGAAGGAAAGAGTTCGCTTTCAGCAGGATGTCACCATTAAGCACATGGACACCATCACAGACGACCAAGCTTGGCATCAGTTCGCCGCCGCCAATCATCACAAGGATGTAGAAGAGTTGGCCTTACCACAACGGTCCGAGTGTTAGTGATGTATTGCATGGTTTGCTCAAGCATATTTAGCCTCACATGGGTACATGTGCAGATTGTATGCAACATCTTGTCAAGTGGAAGTTCAAGTGTCAACAGTTGAATGTAGCAGTGAGAGTAGTTGAAGAGTCATGAGGGTAGGTGAAAAGTCACAAAGGGGAATGTCAAGGGTCACCACACCCTTTGCTATTTATAGTACCTCATAACTCATTGTAGAGGCTTTTGGTCAGCCAATCTTCTAATAGGAGTATCTTAGAGAAAGCTTGGACAATATTGTAACGAGCCTTGGCTTCTCCACTGTTTAGAGCTAGTATATCTCTTTGGAGGAGCAGGCTGCAATGACTGTAACATTTTGCTGTCAGAACTAGTAGTTGGTCATGCTCGTATTGTATGACTGGAACTTTTACTTCTTAATATAATAGAGCCAACAAGTTTCATGCATATGTCGTATTATATTTCAGCTATCTTGTTTACTCTAAATAATATATGTATCTATTTTCTTATGCATGTGTGTATGGTTATTTTTTGTATATGTATGTATGAATCTTACTGAAATGTGTTGTTGGTTTAACCATCACTTTGGATTGCTAGCTTACTTGCCTTCCAAATTGTGATGCATCTTTGCTCGTGCGTTCCTTTCTTAACTCCGTGCTTTCACGGGTTTCCAAGGGGCACACTCACACCACCCTCCATGTGTTAGGACCGTTCATGCACCTTCCTTGACTCGTTGCATATGTTACACCCTTGCTACCAACATGGACATCTTATTTGCCTCTACGCGCAACCGCGGTCAAGGCGATACTGCACGACCCACTGCTAGGACTCCTACACCAAACGGTCTGAGGCCTAGTTGGGACTTCTTACCGGGGAGATCCCTTGACATGTTGGCAGGTCCAACACTATCAACATTTTGGCGCAAGGAGGAGGGCTAGATGACAAGCTAAGTCCTCACAATTTGTTTTGAATCTTTGCATATCTATCATGACTAACTACAAAGTTTCTCTTATAGAGTGTATGTTTTATGGAAACGACTTCGAAATCTCGAAAGAGCTCTCAAATAACTTGTCACATAAAACATATGATGGTGGAGGCTATGTAGCCTTGGTTAGGCATGCAGTCGATGTTGTAGGCTCATGCGAAAGACATGGAACCTTTGAAGAATACATGACCTGTGCGTTGTTCGTCTACAGCTTCGAGGGCACCCATTGCACTGCTGTGCCACGCTGCCTGAAAAATCTATTCATTCTCTTGCTCATATGGCCATAGAGATAGACCGTGCTTTCAATCACTTTAACCGTAAAGCACTCGATAAAGAAATTATGAAATTATGAAAGGCACCTGATGAATCCGTTGAATAGCTTCACACACGCTTTTGTAATCTTGCATATTGATTTCCCCGAAGATGGAATTGATTGGGAATTTACCGATAGAAGATTTGAGTATATTCTTTACATATCCGAAAATCCACAATTCTTGAAATCATTCGGATGCTGCTTAACACACTCTGGTGATGGAGTTGCGCAATCACAGGCAGGTACAATTGTTGTCACAAGGGACTATCCCCCTTCACCTCATCAAACAGCTCCACCACTGCAGAGTGATGTGGGAGATTATGCACACACATTCTCCCACCCCACATGCTCTTGATATTTGTGCAGATTTGGCTTGCAACCTTGTTGGTTGTCATGTGGATTCGTTCCCTCAACCTCTGTCCCTGCATTCTGTTGATCCTCTGGATTGTACTCTCTTGTGTTCTTCCATTCCAGACTCTTCACCTGCTATGAACGAGGATCAAGTCGTCGACGAAGTTGGTGTTATGCAGGCAACTTGCGCCATCATTCATGATGAGTGTGTGTGGGAATCTAAAGAAGAACCTGCGGTGAAGGATGACTACCTTCCATCTGTGCCTCACCCACTCTATCCTGACACCCCTTGTGATTTTTGTTAGAAAATTAAATATTACGGAGCAATGGAACACATAAAATATTGCAGAAATATAAACACAGAAAACACACAAAACAAGAGACACAGATATACGTGGTTCACCCAGTTTGGGCTACGTCCACCTCGAACAACGAGTCCTTCCTTTCTATTATCCAGCAAAATGAAGAGACACAACTTATAGCAAATCCGCTGTAATATCCTCTGTTTTCTCTCACAGTCTCACCTCTCTGTTTCTTGCTCACACAAAATACACATCTATCTCACAGCCTCAAATACAATGCCCTCATACAAAGAGGGGTTGCCTTCTAGGGCAAAAAACCATAAACTAAACATAAGTTCTACCGCCAGATCATCCGCCTAATGAACGGCCTAGATTGACTAGAAATTACTATACTTTTACAAGGCAAATTTACATCTATTTTTAGCTTTGGGGGCGCTGCCCCCGAGCCCCCGCCGGGGGACCGCTGGCCCCCGGATCCCTGCGGGGGGGACAAGTCCCCCCCACGCCCCCCCGCGTGGATGGGTGTACAAAACTTCCTGGGGTATACATCCGGCTGAAACAAAGACCTCTGAACAATCATGCTCCACACACAACAATCTCCCACTTGGAGAATGATTGTAGCAACTCCATCGCTGCTTTATTTGCTGGACAATGACTCCTCTCTTGGACCTGGCTGTTACTCATCTTCATCGTCATCCTTGAAGACCAATTGAAACTGAGCATGTTCTCAGTTTCTCCCTGGTTACAACTTTTGTTAGCATATCTGCAGGATTCTGGCTAGTGTGTATCTTTTCCAGCTTCAACTGTCCATCTTCCAACACTGATCGTATGAAATGGTACTTGAGCTGTATGTGTTTAGTCCTGGAATGAAATGCTGAGTTCTTTGCAAGATGAATGGCACTTTGGCTATCACTGTATAACGTGCCCTTATCATGCTCCTTACCCAATTCACCCATAAACCTTTGTAACCAGATCATTTCTTTACTAGCCTCTGTAGCAGCAACATACTCTGCTTCTGTTGTTGAAAGTGCAACAACACTTGGATTTTTGAAACCCAACTGACAGTTGTTCCACCAACAGTGAATACATATCCTGTAGTGCTTCTCCTGTTATCTCTGTCACCCGCCATATCTGCATCAACATATCCCTGTAGAGAAATGTTTGAACCACCAAAGCATAATGCTTGATCTGTGGTACCTTTCAAATATCTGAGAATCCATTTCACTGCCATCCAATGTTCCTTTCCTGGATTGTTCATGTACCTGCTTACAACTCCCACTGCATGTGCAATATCAGGCCTTGTGCAGACCATTGCATACATTAAGCTTCCAACTACTGATGCATATGAAACTTTAGACATATAACCCACGTCTTCTTGGGTCTTTGGGCACATTTCCTTACTAAGTTTGAAATGGCTAGCAAAAGGTGTACTAACTGGTTTTGCATTGTGCATGTTAAATCTTTTCAACACCTTTTGTATGTACTCATTCTGAGACAATGTTAATTTACGATTTTTCCTGTCTCTAGTTATTCTCATACCAAGGATTGTTTTGCAGCTCCCAAATCCTTCATTGCAAATGAATTTGTCAATTTTCTTTTGAGCACATTTATTTCCTGCATGTTAGATCCTGCAACAAGCATGTCATCTACATGCAATAACAATATAATATAGCTGCCATCATTTTTGCTTTTCAAATTAACACAATGATCAGAGTGACATCTAGTATAACCTTGTTCAGACAAAACTTATCAAATTTTAGTACCACTGCCTTGAGCGTGTTTTTAAGCATTACAAGCTCTTCTTCAACCTGCACACAGTTTTTCTCCTTCCCCTTTCACTTCTATCCTTGTGGCTGCTGCGATATATATCTCTTCTCCAATCCCATGGAGAAAGGTTGTTTTACATCTAACTGCTCAAGATGCAAATCTTCAGCTGCTACAAGACTCAAAATAGTTCTGATTGAAGTCATTTTTAACAACAGGAGAAAATACTTCATCAAAATCAATACCTTTCTTCTGTGCAAACCCCTTCACCACAAGTCTAGCTTTGTACCTCTGTTTTCCTCCATCTTCTTCCTTCAACCTGTAAACCCATTTATTCTTCAATGTAGTTTCTCCTGCAGGCA
>APFE031017828.1:2383-18963 GCA_000404065.3 Pinus taeda
CTGCAAAGTACTTTAAACATACGTCAGTACCGGAAGCCTCTGCCTGTAAACAAACCATTACAATTTATAACAAACCACTTCAATCTATAACGGATAACATAAATGTTTGGTTCCAACCTGGCAGTGTGGTTCCTGTTGACGTTCCAGAGTATTTATTCACCATCAGATGCATTTATAAGGCCAAAAACCGTACTGTCAAACGTTAAATTCCATTCGAGGCCTGTTTACAACGACCCCCGTTTGTTGGCAATCGGTGAGCTGTTTCTGATTGTCTTTAACGGTCAAAATGCCTTCCGAATTTTATCTCTGACCCTACTCACTCATACCTGTATTCGACACTGGAACCTATAATAAAATATTAAAATTAAAATAAAAAATTAAAATCCGTTTAAATTTATATAACAATTTTAACTTATATCGGAATTAACATTTTCCACACAATTAACACTATATAGCTTATAATAAAAAATTAAAAATAAAAAAAATTGAAATCTTAAAATAATTTTAAAATATAATAAAGAGTTTATATATAATGATGATGGTTAACGTTGACCAAACATTAGTCGATAGGACCTAAAGAAATGAATTATTTAGTTTGTTTTAAAATTTTATTCCTGTGCTTAAAATGCTTGGAGAGAAGCCTCCCGAGCTCACTGTGATTTTGACAACATAAAATGCTAGCAAGGTCAGTATTGCAACAAAGATTTTGAAACTGAGATGTAATGTGGTTGTATGCGGGGCACTCTAAGAGGAAGTGGTTTTCATCCTCAATGTTAGTATTCTCACAGAGATGACAGAGCCTTTCCTTCCATGGTGTTTTAGGAACTGCCCAACGACCCGTTTCACTATGGAGCTCATGAGAGTTCGTTCTAATCTTGGCTATATTAATTTTCTTCTTTGAGCTAGTTAAAACAGAGAGATACTTTTGATGTTCCAGAGTGGGGTTGATGACCTCCTTATAATATCTTAATTTTCTTTTAGCTACTAAATCTTTCTCACACCACATTTTTTCTTTGAACTTAGAAGTAACAATATTTTTAATGTTACTAGTGTTTTGCAATGCAACATTCTCGTCGATCTCCCAATGGTTTAACGAGGCTTTGGTGTCTTTATACCAACCTCGATTGAGCCTTAGGTGGTTTTGATTGGAATTTAAAGCTAGCTTAGGAAGTCTATCATCTCCTATGTTCTTGAGTTTGTGCTTGTACTACAAAATCCTAGTCATAGCTAGGCTCTCGATAGGGGAAAGACCCACTTCTATAAGGAGAATAGGATAGGGTGTGTTGCTTTTAATTTTGAGGTTATACGTTATAAAACACTTTCGGATTTGCTCAATATTTCTCGAGGATTCTCTGGAGATGCTACAACCCCAAACCTCACATCCAGATAAGATAACCGGAGTGACTAAAGTTTCAAAGAGGAACTTCTTTCTATCCCACATTACGAGGTTTGTTGTTTTACAATTATTTTCAAGACCAAAATATGTTTTCCATCCCCCATTAATCCTTTTCTCAATGCTATAGTTCCAGTTGAGCTTGTGATGAATATCAATTCCTATGTACTTGTAGGAAGACACTTCTTCCAAGTTACTATTGTCATACATAAAATTAGCGTAAGTGTCCTTCTTGGATTTGATAATCATAACTTTTGTTTTGTGAATGTTAACAATCATACCCATGATAGAGCAGAAATCCTTAAGAAGTATAAGTTGCTTATCAAGATGAGATGGGCACCATGTGAGAAGAACAATATTGTTAGCGTAGAGAAGAATGATGATGACTATCCCAGCTAAGATCATGCCAGCACATCCTACTCCCTCTAAAAAACCTTCTAGCTTGTCGATGTAAATGGCAAATAGGGTAGGGGAGAGGGGGCAACCTTGTTTAATTCTGATAGTACACTTAATATCTTTCAACCACTCCTCATTTTTCTTTAACTTGGTAATTACATTCTCGTATAACCATATAGCGGGAGCTCTCAACTCAAAAGGAACCTTTAGCTCTTCTAATATGTTCCAAAGGTTATTTCTAGGAACCGTATCAAAAGCCTTTCTAAAGTCCACAAAGAAACAAAAGAGATTGGATTTATCATTGTGGCATTCCTCCACAATGATCCTAAGCGTAACGAGGTGGTCTGTTGTTGAGTGTTGCTTTCTAAAACCCGCTTGGCCTCTAGCCTGCTTACCTTTACTTTCAAGCCATATGCTCAACTTCCTTTCCAAAATAATACCATATAACTTGGCTAAGAGAGGGCTCATCATAATTGTCCGATAGTTAGAGGGGTTATTTGTATCTCCACTTTTAAAAATAGGATAATAAGGCTTTGAGTCCATGGTTTAGGGAACCCTTGCTTGACTGCTTGATTGAAAAGCTTGTGAGTGTGGGGGTTGAGGGTAGGACCTCCAATTTTTAAGATTTGCATCTGATAACCTTCAATGTCCTTAGCTTTCCCATTAGCCAAGCGATTAACCCCAAATCAAAGCGATTAACCCCAAATCAATGTCTTCTAATGAAAAAACTTCTTTCGTTGTGAGTAGGGTTTCAAAGTTATCAATGACATTTGGAGATTCATAAAGCTTTTTAAGATATGAATTTTAGTCATGTAAAGCAATTTTATTATTATCTTTGGTTTCCCTAGTTCGAATCTGCCTCCAGAATTTCTTAGGAGCTACCTTAGAGAGGTGTAAGAGATTCTCTTGTCTTTTACGAATATACTACCTTTTTTTCCTTTTAGTTAGGGCTTTGTATATTTTTATCTTGCCAATTTTTAAGAGATTCATCAACAACTTCCTTAATTTCTCTCCTCGCACTTTTACAATCTTTGTCATACCATGGGTTGGTTTTGTTATTCCTTTTATTACTTGAAACTTCAATTGAGAACTTGTTAATAGAATATGAGAGGGTTGTAGTAAAATTATGATAGAGATATTCTATGTTGTCTATACTAGATAAAAGAAACAAATTAGTTTTAAATTCATTTAGAAAGAGATCTTTTTTATTTCTATCAAAGATTAACTTCTTTTGGCTATAAGTATTATCTTCTATGGGATCTCTATGCATGACAAAATTGAGAGTTATAAGTAAAGGCCTATGATCAAAGTCAGGCTCGTGGTCATTTAAGATGTCAGAATTTGTTATTTCATTGTATAGAGGGAGATCAGAGATAATATAGTCTACCACGTTGCTACCAAGCCCATGGATGTAGGTCATCTGGCTAGAATTGGGCCACTTCTTTAGATTGTTGCAAATTATGAGATCTTGAGCACTACAAAGCTTGACTAGCTCCGACCCAAACAAATTATCCCCGAGGTCTTCAAAGCTCCTTTTGTACCGGCTAGCCAGACGAAGGTCTTCGTCTAACCAAAGAGGATTAGGGTTGGAATGATTTCTTAGAAGAATAGCTTGGTTGCTTCAAGTTTGAGCATTAAAGTCACCTATTAAAAGGATATTGACTTCATTCCTTAGGCTAGAAATATCATTCTCTAAAACATTGTAAGGACTATTTTTATCTAGATTCTTTTTCTTATAAAAGTTAGAGTTGATAGGGGGGAATAACAGATTGCTATGTAGGTCTTTTTATCATAAATGTCAATAATTTCTATCCAACTATATTGGTTGTAAGGATCGTTTTTAATGTGACAAGCTATACCCCCAATGCTTGTATAGGAGGATCTATTATTCCAAGTAGACCATTATGTAAAGCCATCTATGTTAGGGACCTTAGATTCTTCATGCTCCCAAGTTTCAACAAGCAAACTAATATCAACTTTTCCAAGAAAAAATCTGTAGCATATTGAATTGCTATTTATTATTATCTTTTTGGTTTCTATCTCGGATATCGACTTTTCTATTTCTGATTATTGCCCATTTTCCTTCCTTCCTATCTTCCTTTACCTTTTGAACCTCCTTTCTCAATTTTGCTTGATCTTCTGGAATGAGATCTTCATTTATAAATATTCTCGTTCCTTTTAGACTTGAGGTTTGACTAAGTATGTCATACTTATGGTCAATAGAGCTCACCTTTATTTGGATCAACCTTCCTTTATTCTCAGTTAGTTTCCCCAACCTTGTTGCTTCTGTGAGACACGTTGTTTCAATTTGTAATATGTTATGTAAATCTGTGTGGGGTATGGCTAAAGTATCCTTGTCTACCTCCTCTTTCAAACTGAAGATTATAAAGTTCAAAGCCCTTTCCTTACGCTCATGATCTAACAATATATGTTTACATTAAATATTGTATAAATTGAGATATGTTAATTTTTGTAATATCTAAGGAAATAGGTTAAGCTCTTAATATTAAAACTAAAAAGTATGTGACAGGAAAGCCTTTAAGGATCACTAGTTACTTAATTCAAAGGGGTATAGTTTTTTTTAATAACTAGTTACTTCATTTTCAAAGGATATTGTTTAATAATAGTAAGAGTCTACATTCCATTAACTACAACCAATAATAATTGTATCATTATTAATTTAACAATTAAATTAAATAAATTTAAATTTCCAACTATTTTAAAATATATAAATATAACTATAAAAGTTATTATGCATATCCTAACCTTATATATAGTATTTAGTGCATTTAATGCACTAACGTTTACATAGAATTAGAATTATCGTACATAGAAGACAGTATAAACATTGATACGCAGGTCAATTCATGCAGTCATTTACAACGAGCCCTGTTGGTTGCAATTGGTGAGCTAATGCTGCGCATGGTTATCACGTTACTGCATCATGTTTTAAATCCACGAAGATACCATCACACAGTATCCTTTGCAAAAAATTGACGAATTCTGTCCATGTTCTTTGTGCTAGGGAAACCCAAAATCATTTTTTCACTTGACACATGTGAAAGTTCACGTGGATGTCTCGCAAATTCCATGTCAGAAATCATGTTGTTGCAGAGAACACTCGGCCACTGAACCACAGTTTATCTGGATCTAGAACTGTGGCCTAAATGTGAGTTATGGGCTCCACTAGCAAATTTAGATTCTTGGTTTCCGCAATTGGAACCATCATGGCAAGCACTTAAATCTTCGCCCATTGATGTTGTTAATCATCAATCTAGGGTTTTCTTGCACTTTTATAATTTGTTAGGTTGAGTTTGGTCATTTGAACATGATTATTATGACACTATCCTAGTGTAGAAAGATGTAAGTGTTTGCAATCAATATAATATTTATGCTGTTTAATCGGTGAGCTTAAGTCTATTGTAGATTTCCCAAATATTCTGGAATTTGACAGAGATAGGTAGCTGTCAAAAAATTGACTGCGCCCATCTCTATGATTCTGAAATATTCAGAAAATCTATAATAAACTTAAAGATGCCGGATTCTGGAATATTCAGAAAATCTGCAATAAACTTAAGGATGCCCCAGTTTATCAGTGTAATAATATTTCAAACCATATCTTACTTACGCTTACTGAATTTCATATTTTGTTCACTGCGTTCCAGTGAATCAAGTGGGTTTGCTTCTGCCTGCTTCTGCCCAACTGAAGTACTCTGTCAAACTCATGCGACGCACTCTCTTCCACGGGTATAATAAATTATACTCTTGACTGACCCACTTTCTGGCTAGGGAGACTGAAACGCAGAAGACCTGACAGCCTCTGCATGGAATGGCCTCATATGTCCAAAGGTCAGCTTCTAGGTAGTACACCACCATAGATAGGATGCCTTCAGAAATTAACCAGAGGTAAAGCCAGCTTCTGAATAGTATGTAACAAACTTGGTTGCCTTCAGAAATTATCAAGTATGCATACACAACTCATATGGGTAAAAATGAGGATGATGGGAAAACTTAAGCAACTTCGAGGTAGCAATAAGGGGCCCATCTAAAGCCGTAGAGTCCAGTACAACACACTTCGCACTGACAAATGAGAACAGCTACACAGTAATCAATTTCTATCAATTTCTGATGGAATGAGCATTATATTCCCAGTACCTATATCACAGCTGTTGGGCAATATCAATGTTTACAACGTTCATTCAGGGATTACATTAGGGGTTCGAATAAACAGAGATTGAAGAGATACTTTCTTTTAGATTTTCCAGCTGGGATTGGTAGGGAGTTTGCAGAATATGTGGAATACGACGTTGGTAGGTTGGAAAATCCATGTAACAGAATATGTTAGCGAGTAGTCTAAACCGTCCACTGTTTTTTTCCTCTAAAAGCAATAGAAATTTCAGGGATTACCGTTGTCAAAATTTAGAGTTTTGGGTTCTTGGATTGTTGATAGTACTGAATCTATTTTTGCCTTGAAAATGATTTAAGCACTCCATAATCAAATATTTATTGAGGATTTTCCAGCCAGAAATTCTCCGTCCAGTGAATTTATGGCCTCGTTAGACAAGGAAAATTGTTAGTATTGCTGGTCAAGGTCGTTAATAGGGAGATGTTCAGAGTTTTTCTAGTCGAGGTTCGCGGGGAGTGTGGAGAATATGTTTAAAATTTTTTTTTACTGGTATGATGGGAAATTATGATGGGATATTTATGGAATAGAATATGTTGAATATCGTTAGTTAAGGTTGGCTCAATGCTGTAGAGGAATTTATGGTGTAAAAGAAAAGCAGGTTTGAGTTGCAATTATTTTAAAAGGAGGTTGGAGTGGTAATTAATCTCCATTAAATTGGAAAAAATAAAATTCTAAAATTATGTTTCTGAATAATTTTATTTTTAAAACATTTTTAACATAATTTTAACCAATTTTATATCGACATTTAAGTTCGTAAGCGAACATCAACAAGTTCTATTTAAAAAGTAAAGGCTAACTCCTTTTACTAACTTTGCATATGTTAAAAAGAATGATTTTACATAGTGGTTCTTTTAATATTAATTTTATTAATTTAAAAATTGGTTTTAAGTTTAAGTATTCAAATTATTAGATAGTTTTTTGTTACATTTTATTAAATGTTTTTAATTTGGAATAATTTTCAATGTAATGTTAAGTTTTTGTTATATATATATATATATATATATATATATATTATTTTTATATTTATATTATTATTTTAAAATAACATGATTGTATTTTATCTCATTTTGATTTAGAATTATAGATATTTTTTTATAAGGTCAAAAGCATAATAACACATAAGATTATATGGTAGGATGACCACAATAATTTTATATAAAATAGATTTAATAAATCAATATGGATAATGAATTTATTCTGTTGATAGACTCTTTACTATAAAAACAAATTATATAAATTGTACATTTAATGTGTAGCTCTAAAACAAGCATTTGTTAGACAAGTTAGCATTAACTCCATGGCTCACTTAATGGTTTGGTTATCCATTGGATCAACATGGGAAAAGAGGATGAAACTACTAGACCAAAGCAATTGCTAGATTTGTTAGCATTAACTCCACGGCTCACTCAACGGCTTGGTTATCCGTTGGATTAACATGGAAAAAGAGGACGATCTACTAGACTAAAGACAGAAGAAATGGAGATGAAGAAAACAAATCAAAATATGTAACCAATGCATGGAACTAGAAGAAACTTAAATGACAAATCATTTTCATTGAAAGCATAGTTATGATTAATCTCATGTATAAGAACACTATGTACAACATGGAATCCAAGAGGTTTCTAAAATTGCTTTGAACTCTAGCCAAAATCCTCACATCCCCCCTTAAGCCAAGTTGGCACAAGGATGCCCAATCATGGCTAGACCATTGAGGGGTAAAGGAGGAGATCATCTTGAATAATAAGGATCATAGTAAAAATATTGGCACAAGGATGTCCAATAGGGGCTAGACCATCGAAGGGTAAAGTAGGATATCATTTTGAAGAATAAGAATAATAGTAAAAATATTATTACTTCCAAATTTGAGGATAAGTTGTGGGACAATAAGGAGTTAGAGGGAAAAAAGAAGATAAGGTATTATAAGGAGGTCATCTACCCCAATGTCTACTTAACTTTCTATCTTGACCAATAGTAATAAGAAAATGAACATTTCCAAGATAAGAACTAATCCTCACAAGTTTCAATGTGAAAAGTGGCATTAGTCAATTCCAAAAACTTATTGGGACTAAATATTATGTCACCTTTGCAATAACAAGAGGGTAAAAACATTTTCTCTTGGATTGTCAGCTCTTACTGGCAAGGGTAAAGTAGGATATCATTTTGAAGAATAGGGATAATAGTAAAAATATTATTACTTCCAAATTTAAGGATAAGTTGTGGGACAATAAGGAGTTAGAGGGAAAAAAGAAGATAAGGCATTATAAGGAGGTCATCTACCCCAATGTCTACTTATCTTTCTATCTTGACGAATAGTAATAAGAAAATGAACATTTCCAAGATAAGAACTAATCCTCACAAGATTCAAGGTGAAAAGTGGCATTAGTCAATTCCAAAAACTTATTGGGACTAAATATTATGTCACCTTTGCAATAACAAGAGGGTTGAATATGAAAAACACTTTCTCTTGGATTGTCAGCTCTTACTCGCATCCTTTCTGATTTTTGAAATCTTTGCCCTACTACCAACATTCTTGACTTCTTAAGTCACCAAAACTAGGGTATTATGGGAATGCTTCTCTCCCTACTTTTGGATCATAGAAATAAAATGTTAAATAATCTCAAATAATCTCTTACTTTCTTAAGGTGTGATAGACCATATTGGTCATCATCATCATCATCATTCAACTATGCATATTGATATTTTTTATTTGACTTACATTCATTTTTTTCATTATTAATATTTAAATGTAAATTAGATTTTATATTAAATTTTGGATGAATTATAACATTTTTCCTTCTATAATTCTTAAGAGGAACTAATTTATTTTTTTACTTTCAATTAGGTCAAATCATTACTCTCTCTATGTCTCTCCATAGAGGAAGAAGAGAGAGAGTATTCTACAACCTAGTTTGAGGCGATGTGTAATTTGTTCACGATCAACCTCTAGTTAACATGTGTCCATTTTTAAAATAAAAATAAAATATTATTTAAATAGAAATATGTATTGGGATATAATGAAAAATAATAACATTTCCCTATTATAATTCTTATTAGGAAGAAATTGAACATTTTTTACTTTCAATTAGGTCAACATTATTCTCTCTCTTTCTCTAGAAGAGAGAGAGAGACATTCTACAACCTAGTTATGAGGGTGTATGTAATTTGGTGCATGCTCAACCTCTAGTTTGCATGTTAATCTTTTTCGACATTATTTAAATTATTTTGTATAGTTTATTATTTTATTTTATTTTTCATTTTTAAAATTTTATCATATTGCACTGTAGAATGAGCCTCTTGGCTCATTGAAATGTTTCCCTTTTTAAAATAAAACTAAAATACTATTTAAATAGAAATAGGAATTCCTATATAATAAAAGATAATAATGAATATACATGTTTCATTAGTTTTAATTGTCTCCCTATGCTCCCTCTATTCCTTATATTACAACCTAGTATGAAGGAGGTGATATTTCAATATCCATATGAAGTAACATAATTTTGTAAACAATTTAAATAGTGATAACATTATGAAAAATAAAAATAGTATGTTGTCTCTTTTGAGTGTTAAAAATATATAATTCCTCTACTTGTTTAAAAGTATTTCAATACATCACTTAAATAAATTATTTGAATAGCAATTCCAATTAATTTATAATAATATTAATTTCGTAGAAAGAGAGAAAGTCTGTGTATATTTATATAAATTACTTCAATCTGCAAAGGGAAAAAGAATTCAAAGTAAAAAAGTTATATTACTTCTTATAATAATTATAAGAGTGAGATGTGTGGATTCATTCAAATTTTTTAATATAAAATTAATATGTTGACTATAGGTCATAAGCAAAAAAATTCATTATGAAATATTAATAAATATTAACATGTACTTAAAACATATAATGATAGAAAAATATTTGTTGTGTAAAACACATTCTATAAATTAAAATATATCATTGTTAAAAAGATTTTAATGTCAACTATATATTATATATATAATATAGATAATAATTATAAATGAGTTTTATATATATTAGATAATATATATATAATATATATATATATATAGTATATATATATTAGAGAGAGAGAGAGGAGAGAGAGAGAGGAGGAGAGAAGGAGAGGAGAGAGAAGAGAGGAGAGAGAGAGGAGAGTAGAGAGAGAAAATTATAATAAAACATTTCAAATCATCTCCATTGCAAGTTTAAAGTTTATTGCAATCGGGTTTCAAGGCATAAAATATATTTATGAACTCAAAAATCCAGTGAGTGAGAGAGATATGACATATCTATGCACTAAGCACTGAGAGGGATCAAATATCTAGAAATGCAAACATTTTTCCATATTTTCCAATGACTTGGAAGGAATGCATTGATGAGATTATTAATGGAGAAATTAAAAGAAGATAGAGATACATATTAAAACTAAATATCTCATGGATCTTTATATCACTTTTTAAAATCTACTGATCTTGGGAAATGAGATAAAAGCAATCAAGCACACAAACACACAATGCCTATGTTTTTCAGAAAATCCAACCCTTTCTTCATATTCCTGATGCAATATATAGAAATTACAATAGATTTCAACTCCATTATGGTATCAATAATTACAAAATATTTACATAGTCTTTGAAAGTTTAAGTAACAAAATTACCAAAAACCATATCCTTTTATCCATTCGAATCACCAATCTTGTACATAATCCCTAGTCAAAACATAGTACAAGGGATGCTATACGCTTTTGCTGCTAGTATCCTTGAAGAAGAACAAGCTATCTGCTGCAAGATAAGATATGGAACAATCTATTGCTTTATAGGCTTATTCTTTGAAGCTAAAATCACATTCCCTCCTTGTAGCCAATTGATGCATGAACCTGGAAATGATGCCAAAACTATGTAAGTGGCTGAACTCTATACTATTTTCTTTCCTCATGTTGAATCACACTCCTAAGGCCACAAAAATATATGATATCTTACCATAATATACTCGAAATTACCACTACTTGATCATTTAACCATGATAAACCAAAATGTCAAATATATATTAGGGTTTGGTGCAACAAAATTAGGGTTTGTTGTAACAAATTTATGGTTTGCACTATACTCTATCTCCGAGAGTCAATTGATCGCTTCCCTATGTGCTCTAAAACTTGAGCAAGGATGGCCAGCTTTTCTTGATTCCATGTCACACTGAACTTTTATTAGTTCTTAGGGTTTTTCCTTCACCTTTCTGAGCATGTTGTGTTTTTCTTTGTCTTTTTTTACCTTCTAAAGTGTGCCCTATATTTTCTTCTTCATGAATAATGATGACTGCTTCTTTGTATTTGGGATTCGTTCTAGCCTTGAAGTTCAACCTAATACTGTTAGTAGGCTAAGTGTTAGGCTCTGTGTCTAAAACCCTAACTATCTTAGCTTCCTTATCTTGTGCTTTAATTTTTTGTTTACTCCTTTTGTTCTTTGAAATTTCCTATTTTATTTCCTCCTCTTATAAATTCCTTTGTTGAATTCTTTAGCTTCTAGTCCTTCCTTCATAAACCTCAATCTCAATTTCTAGCATTTTTATAGGGACCCCGTCATTTCTTTAAACCTGAGGTTGACTAGATTCTCCTTTGGTTTCATGGGAAACAACTTGAGGAGAAACTCTATTTTGGCCTCTTTTCTATATTCCACGTACAGGTGGTTTTGGGTTCCTCTGTCTCATTTTCTTAATTGTTCCACTTTCTTATTTATCTCATGGGTATATAAAATCTTAATAATATTGTGATGACGAATATCATGAGATTTTAATTTAGGTCTCTTTCTTGCTTTAGTGCACATTTAAAATAAATTCTAATGTAGGAAATATGGAAAATTTATTTTCCCAAAACGTGCTAAGTGAAAAAGGAATCTCATGTGGTTTAGGTAGGGTTTAGAATACCTACCCTCACAAGTGAAGAATAGTTGGGAAGTCCTAAGTGCAGTATCCCATTGAGGTTTGATATTTCTTAGGAGGACCCCTACATCCCAATCCTAATTTTGGCAGTCTTATGTTAGGATGAAGTTCAAATACACATTCGAAAACCTCTACTTCTTAAGCCACCTTTCTCCCTCTTTTGGTAACCTTGTTGCTTCAGAAATTGACTCCTAAGTTACAGGGAACTGTAATGTCCTAATTTTGGCTATATTACCATTTAAAGAGAAGACGAAGTCATGGCACTAGCTGAGGTTATATCTATTAAAGTGCTAAAATATCGATCCCCAACCTACACTTCTAAAAAAGTCCAACATCTCAGGGTAGACTTCAAAGTACATTCCATCAGGTTCGAACCTCTCCACATGGACCGAACGACCCAGTTTTCCAATCTCCAACAACTATAACACCTTTACTGACCTTGAAATAACTCAACAGGGGAACACAAAAATAATTAACCCTCTTCTTGTACTAAAAAACAACAAATCTGGGTTTGCTAGAAAAATGGTTTTTGTGCAAAATAGAGTAAGCTAGGTTTTAGTTAAAAATGGCTCAAATGGGCTCAAAACTCCTAGAAAAGTAACTTCATGAAGGGAGAGGACCGTTAATTGACAAAACACCACTTTCATGCTTAGAAAAGAAAGTTTAACACGTCAAAAATCAAATTTTAAATTTTTTTGAAAGGCGCTACGAAAACATTTGGTAGAGTTGCCCTACAAAAAAATTTCGTAGCACTACCTGATTTTTATCTATATCTCATATCATAAGGTAAAACTTTGCATAAACTTAAGGTTAGGAAAGATGATGCAAATGGCATATTTCCCTAGGTTTTACCATCCTTTTGGTGAACAAAACACCCCCCTTTTCATGATTATAACTTACATGAAGATAGACTGACATCCCTCATCTAACATGAAGGTGTAAACCTCATGCGAACACAATAAGATGGAAATATGTGATTCGTTGTATAAAATTAATATATCACATTTAGAATTAGGAATGATAATAAAAATAAAATTCAATTTAGGTTATAAATAGACTATTTTGATATGTAGAATTAAGTAATATTGAGGTGTACTTAAAATATATTAACAATGATTCATGTGCATAGGTCGAGCACAACAATTTGACAAGGACTACAAAAGAGCTTACTAATGTGATGGGATCATCACATGGTAAATATCATAATTTTTTTTTAAATTAATTTTAGATGTTTAATTTAAGAGGGAGTGTCTTTTTTAATAAGTTGCAGGAGTTATTTTCTAATATAAAACAGTTAACTTTTAGTTTCACTTATTTTGTCAATAAGGGTAAATGATTCACATTTTTGTGACTCTTGGTTGTCATAGTCAATTTATTTTAGGAAACAATAAGAAAATAGTTTTTGGGAAGTTCCTGAGAGAAGAAGAGAGGATAGGAGAAGAGAGAGGGAGCAAAGAGATGAACTTGTTGTTTCCTCTGTGTAACTACAGTTCTAAAAGAAAAGCATGCCTATACCTTCAAATTTGTGTGAACCAGAAGGTATTTCTATGTGAATGGTGTAAATGAACAACAAGCGAGATCTAAGTTTTGTGACTGTAAAATGAAACGAAACCCTATGGCTATGTTTCAATCAATTCTGCTCGTAAACCATTATTATTTGTAGTTGTATTCCTATGTTTTTGATCAATTTGAGAGCATGTGACTTGTTAGTTTGATTTACACTAAGAGTTGGTACATTGTGGCTTCATTGTTGTGTGATTTGTTCATTTATCTTTTGCATTACTATTATAATAGTTTCCAAAACCCCATGGAGGAATGTTCATTTGGTGTTTGGCATAGTGAATGTGTGGTTTTATACATATTTGATTTTTGTTTAAGAGAAATAGAGTACCTTGTACACATTCAAAACCATTTTAGATTTTTTTTCTAACTCTTAAATTCAAACTAACATTGTAAATCTTGACAAAGAAAGGCAAAGTAGATTGTATATTGCATTGAGAACCAACTTTGGGATGTTGATAGTTGGATTTGGAAAGGGTCAAGTCGATTAATCTTCCCAGAAATTGCTTACATAAATTTGACAATGCAATGAGAAATTATTATGTAGTGAATAGCGCTATAGAATCATTTTGAAAGGAATGCATAGTTAATTAGAAATGAATGCTACCAACTCATTTCATAGTAACTGGGAAATTTATTTTGTTGAAAAATCGCATTTAATCTTGAAATCACCTTTTTGCCTACCCATTGCACCATTTTTTAAGTTGAAATGTATGTAATTGGATTTATCAAATGATGTGTGATTTGGGTGCCATCAAGTGGTATCAAAGATAAAAAATTCGGCAACAAGAAAAGTTTGGAGGTGAGATTCAAAACCATGGAGAAGAATCAGTGTCAGAAATATGGTTGATGTAAATTTGTTTTTTTATTTCAATTTATGGTGAATCTTGAACTCACATTTGCATGGTTGAAGTTCTGAAGCTTGAAGGAAAAAGTGAAAGTTTATGAAAGGAAAGCTACTTTGGGAGGAATTAGATCATATATATTTTGAAGATAGATCTAAAAACATAAAGTGTTTTTGAGATGAAGGATGAAGTAAGAGTGGAAATTTTGAAGAAGACAACAAATGTTTTTGTTGTGAGAATGCAAGGAAGAAGTCATCCAAATTTCTTAAGTATATGTGTAGAGATGTCCGATGAAGAGGAATAATATTAGAATATTTAAATTATTATACAAGGAAAGACATAGTTACAAATGGGCAATATTTGTGAGAGACAAATGAAATGGATGTTGAAATTGGGAAATTGAGAGAAATAATGATGAAATAAGTTCCTAGGGAGAGGTACATTGATTTAGAAATGGAATTGAAAATCATGAAGCAATTTATTGTACAAGAGGTCATCAATAATGAAGGAGGAATACTACAATATAAAATATGGAAACCTAGAAGGATGAAGAAGAAAACAGTAGAGCAACAACATGAGAAGGAGAAGGACCAACTACACCATAAAGTTTGGGATCGAGTAAGATTCACTTCATCAACACATGGTCAGAAGACCATGAATATTTTTAACCTTTGGTGTATGATGCAGGTGCATAGGCCGAGAACAAAAATTTGATGAAGACTAGACAAGAGCATACCAATGTGAGGGGATGGTCACATTGTAAAGCTGGAAAACTTTTGTTAAGAAATTTTTTATTTTTATTTAGGAATGAGTTTTTTTTTTTAGAATGATTTGGAGGAGTTATTTTCTAACGTAAAAAAATAGTTTTTTCTTTCCCTTATTTTGTGGAGAAAGGGAAACGATTCTGATTTTTATGACTCTTGATTGTCATGGTCAGTTTCTTTTACAAAATAATAAGAAAAGATTGTTTGGGAAGTTCTTGATAGAAGAAGAGAGGAGAGGAGAAGAGAGAGGCATAAGAGAGGAACCCGTTGTTTCCATTGTGTAACAAATGCTCTGGAGGAAAAGCATTCATCTACCTTTGAATTTGTGTGAACTAGAAGGTATTTTTGTGTGAATGGCATAAATGAACATGAATTGGGATGTAAGTTGTGTGATTGTTAAATGAATCAAAAACCTGTGGTTACATTAAATCAACTTCTGCTTGTGAACCATTATTATTTGTAGTTTTATTCCAATGTGTTTGATCAATTTCAAAGTTTTTGACTTTTTAAATTGATTTAGATTAAGAGTTGATACATTGTGGCTTCAATTGTTGTGTGATTTCTTCATTTATCTTTTACATTCTTGTTGTAAGCTGTAGTATACCTAGGGGGGTTAGTATGGGGTACAAAGGGAGGTACCCAAGTGAATAATGTAATAATGTGATGGGCCATAGTTAATAAATAAAGTGGTTAACCCACATCATGTAAGGGACCACAAGTAGTTAGCAATAATGTGATAATCCCATGGTATTAGATATATGGTATTGAGAGAATCATGGTAATGACCCATGATGTATGAATCCTATATAGAGGCTAGTGACTCCCCATTGAGATATGTCAAGGATTATTGTATTGGCAAGCATATGGCTTGTGGAGTGTTCTCCCTCCTTAAGGAGTAGTTGTATGGTGTTACGCTACCTTAAGGGTTTTGATATTAATAGAGAAGCATTTCTATATTTTGTTTGTAATTCTCTTGAGATTATTTACATTTATTGGGTATATTTTCTATTTCTATATATTTTTAGGTTAGATCTATTGCATAAAAGGTTCCAAAATCCATTGGAGGGATGCCCATTGTGTTATGGCACAGTGAATGTGTGGTTTCACATTGATTTGAGTGTTGTTACAGTGAAACAAAGTACCCTATTTTGAACACAATCAAAACCCTTTAGGTTAGTTTTCTAACAGTTAAATTCAAACTAAGATTTCAAATCCTGGCAAAGAAAGGCAAGGTAGATCATATATTGTGTTGAGAAGCAAGTTTGGGACATCGAAAGTTGGATTTGGAAAGGATCGAGTCGATCCATCTTCTCGGAAATCACATACATAAATTTGACAGTGCACTACAAAATTATTTTGTAGCGAACAATCCTACTAGATCATTCTACAACGATTGCACAATTAATTAGAAATAGATGCTAACAAATCATTTTGTGGAAACTGTGAATTTTTTTGTTGTTGAAAGACTATGTTTGAATTTGAAATCCCCTTTTGGCCTACTCATTGCACC
>APFE031017828.1:20013-80812 GCA_000404065.3 Pinus taeda
GGGATATGTGTCGGCTATAAGTTGAGGAGGACATAACAAATTTTCCTCAACTAACTTAGAATTTAAAAAAAAATCTCTTAAGTTTCTTTCTAAAATTTCCTAAACAAATTATACTAAAATTTTGATATTTCAAATTTTTATTTTTTTAATATATTAATGGGATAAAAAATTAAATAATTAAAACAAATTTATTGGAATATAGAAGCACACAAAGTGCATTTTGATTCCTTATCTAAAAGAATCAAATGCTTTTATCTACTTGTAAGTATTGATGATAAGAATAAGAAAGATTAAAAGAAAAACATGTGTTATCAAGATTTAAGGTTCAAATCGATGAAATTCTTTAAACCTATATACATAGGTAATCACACTTTTAAGGCTACAAATCCATTAAATGATTTAAATTTTAAACACAAAATATAATGTGAATATACATACGTTGAACTATTGGAATCAAATATTCTTCTTATTCCTTGCACTCAGGGATGGCAAGGACTATAGTAATCGGTTGGGTTTTTTCTATTACTCCTGTACAAAAACCGATGGAAAAAAAATTGTTTTAGACGAAAGTTTGAAAACGTTATATTGGAATTATTCTTTTAACCAATGTTTATATTCGTGGTGTTTTATTGGTAACCAAATTTTTGGTTCACCATCTTATTTGTCTGCTTCCCAAGGTCAAAGGTGAACATTAATGTTAGGATAAGAGAATGGGTTCAATTCCATTCTTCTCCAGTGAAGTAATGCTAGAATTACTTCTTCAACATTTAATGTTTACTATGAATTTTTTTCCGTTTTGATATTTATTATAAACTCGACCACCTTGACATCTGCGTCTATGGTCTTTTCTTGGAAAGCTCTAGCATGTTCTACTTGGTGCAGCTCTAGCACCCTTCCACGGAGACATCTCATATAGGATTATATCTTTGAGGTCTTTAAGATATATTTGGTATTGTCAAACTCCTGAGAGAGCCTCTTGCCAGAGTGGTGAAATGGATGCTTGGAGAGATCTCAATGTTGCAGAGTCACTCACCTACAACATCCAAAATGATAGCTATTACAAGATTGAATCATTGGTTTTTTTATTTCTCTAAGTAATTGGAGATTCAGGATTATGTGCAACTCTGACCCAAATAAAAGGGACCCTTTCCAAAATCTATCAGTGAAGGTCCTCAGTAGCATCCATAGTGATAGGTACTACAATATTGACTCATTGGTTTTGTCTTTCTCTAAGTAATAGGAGATTTAGGATTATGTGTATGTGTGACTCGAATAAAAGGGATATGTTCTGAAATCTATTAGTTTAGGTCTTAAGTGAGAATGATGAATTACTAATGACCTTCCTGGAGATGATTCATAATGACACAACAACTACAACCCTCCGTAACCTACACTGACTCTCCTAGCTTGCTTTGGCCTTTTGAAGGGTATGGTGGCCTCCAACAACCAAAGTTTGAGGAAAAACATATACCCAAAAGACAAAATATACCTAAAGGATTGCATTGGAGCTAAAACCATAGACCCAACACATAGAATTGTAGATAAATCACATTAAGGCATCCAAGAAGGCACCTTATACACTAAATCTGGTGCCCCTAGATCAAGGGAATACCCATTATTACCAAAATCCTATCTAACACTTTCAAGCCCACTCCTTAAGGTTGGAGAGTTTGCCTCTAGAGCCTAGTTTTCGAAGGCAGATGAGATAAGCCTCTAAGTTTCATGTGTATTAGTAGAAATGCGACTGAAAGTCCCTCTTTTGGGCTCCTATAAGGGCCTAGATATGCACCTGGGCCTAGAACTAGGTATGTTATTGTAATATTTACTTCATTGTAGGTATGGGCTTTGGTTGCACGAACCATTTGCATTATGCAAAACCCTTGCAATTTTTGGCACAGTGCAAGCATCGCAGCTCATGGGTTCGAGATCTCTGGAAGGTTCTACCCATAGCAGTATGGGATGAACTCACTAGTTTGTGGCTTCCACCAATCCAGTTAAACATAGTTACTAAATATGACGCAGCCATTTCTGCCCCATATAGACATTATGCAATGCTAAGGGCATGGTTCATGCTTCATGGTATATTATGTGATGGAGATGAAGTGTTAAGGAAAGTGGCGCTCATGCGAGAGCCCACATAGTCCATGGAGTCGATTTTAGTTATCAATTTTATTTCATGGTCATCTAAGCTAGAACGGAAAAAAATCCAAATCCTTACACGACGAGGAGAAGAGATATAGTTCATGGCAAGACTATCTGAATTCACTATCTGAATTTGTAGCTTGTCTCTAGCTTAAGTCTTGTTGCGTTGATTGTATGTTGAGTCTATTAGTTGTCTCTTATGGTCAATAGGATAATAAAGGGGATCTTGCTTTGGAGGTTTGACATTCTATCTCCTATCAACATTTCATTTCAGGAACACCACATTTAAGGGGAAAGGCATGGGCACAAGGGATTTGTTCCTTTTCCTTATTGATCCAAGGGTTGTTTTAACCTCTCTACTTGAAATCAACCTCAGTTGTTTGCCACAAACCCTATTTGGGAATTCATCATTCATATGAACATCAGTCATTCTGAATTTAGAGTTGGAAATTCTACGTTATGTCTTGATTTTCAATATTTCACTCTTGTTTTTTTGTTCTCCCATTCAAAAAACTTCAACTTCTTTCTATACATATTGACCCAAAAAAATTTGCGTTGTTTTTCTGGGAAATATTCTTGATATGCTCAACAAATGTGTCAATATTAGTTTGGCATGACCCACTGGGCATAATTTTCTTGATTGTTAAACTTCCTCGACTTTAGCAACATTAGAAAATTTAACTAAGGAAACTAGCAATATTGTGGTCTGTAGTATCGAGAGGAATTGATTTGATGCTAAGACCCCACAATCGTAGCAATCTAGGTCTAATAGTTCAAAGAATATTAAACATTCTCAAACCACACACACTTTCCAGTCTAGTCCAAGACTTGCAGAAAGCCTTTCCTTATCGCTTGCAAAAGTAATGAAAGAGGAAGGCTACAACTAGAATTCGGTATGAAATTCTTGTGTCATAATTATCAAATAATAATCTCTTGTAATTATTGGTTAGGTAAATATTTACATATTTATCTTATTTACACAACTAGTATTTTCAGTTAGAATCCTTATGATTTTACATCTATATGCCACTTTGGCTTCTAAGGAGAACCATAAAAATTTAGTTTAATGGTTTCTACAAGCTTTAAAGTTCAACATTTACGTTTGTAATTAGTAGTTACAGGTAGGTTTTTGTTGTTTTCATAGTAGGCATGGAAGTATTTATGGATTTACTCTTGAAGTCACATAGAATTTTGCAATGTGAAATTTGTTGGTCCCATTTTCCATACTCAATCTTCTCTCCTTAATGTCCTTGTATTCTCATTCTCACCACTTTTTTTGTGCTAAGAATCCCCCCACATGTTGTAGAATGTAATTAGTGTCAGTCTTCATAATTGTATTTGAAATATATTTGTCAAAAGAAAGAAAATTAAATTTTATTATTAATTAAATTGGTTTATTAAATCATGGGTTTCATGCTTGGCTCAATTATTTTTAGGTAAAATTATCCATTAAAGACATATATGGTTTATACTAAGTGTCCCTGTCCATGTCACAATGTAAAGAACCCTTCTTGGGAATTATTTTTCAAGAAAGAAAGTTATTTGAATGTAAATTAGGTCAGTTAGGCATCCTCCACACTACAACAAAACCATATGATTAGTGCCCCTTTTTTCTTCCTATTATGCATTCAAAGCCCAATTTTTATGATACTTGCATCCATTCATCAAATATGGTGCAAAACATGATGCAAAATTTACACCACGTTTTGCGCCAAGTCTTACACCAAGTTTAGCACCAAGTATTGCAATAGGTATTGCACTAGGTTTTATGCCAAATTTTTTGCCATCCTTTGCACCAGGTTTTGTTCCAAGTTTTGCATCAATTTTAGCACCTAATTTTGTTTCACCTATTTTTTCATCCTCTATTGCATCCACTTTTTGCGCCTACACTTGCATCAAATTTCACATCATCTTTTGTATCCATTTTTAAATCATTTTTTGCATCCATTTTTGCATCATTTTTTGCATCCCCTTTGTGCCAAGTTTTGCGTCGAAGTTTTTGTCTATTTTTTAATCTAATTTTACATCTACTTTTATTGCATCAACTTTTTCATCTTGTTTTTCATCCATATTCACATCCTCTTTTGCATCTATTATTGCTTCCACTATTGCATCTAATTTTGTTGTGCCACAATTTGTGCCTAGTTTGGAACCTCCTTTTGCACCCACCTTTCCTTCTAATTTTGCATCCATGTTTGCATCATCAATTGCATCTAGGTTTTCATCAACTTTTGCATCTATTTTTGCATACCTTTTTTTTATCCATTTTTATGTCAATATTTGCATAGGGTTATGTGTATCATTTTGCATCTATTTTTGCATCAATTTTTTTTGCATGCACTTCTACATCTAATTCTACATCCACTTTTGCACCCATGTTTACATCCACTTTTGCATCCCTTTTTGCATCTTCATTTGCATCAAAGTTTTCTTCTTTTTTTAGATCTATCATTACATCCACTTTTATTGTACCACAATTTTGAGCCATGTTTATCACTTATTGTTGTACCCATGTTTTCTTCTAATTTTGCATCCATTTTCATGCCCTCTTTTTGCATCAAATATTCTCATCAAATACCAGATCTCTTTTTGCATCCACTTTTGTGTCAGGTTTATGCATTGGATTTTGTGCCTTATTTTATATCCACTTTTGCATCTGCATCCATTGCATCCAATTTGTTTCGCGTGTTGCACCCATGTTTGCATCCACTTTTACATCCCTTTTTGCATCTTGTTTTGCATCCAAGTTTGCCTATTTTTTATGTGTATTGTTACGTCCACTTTTGTTGTGCCATATATTGCACCTATTATTCCAACCCACATTTTCTTCCAATTTTTCATCCACATTTACATCCTCTTTTGTGTTGAAGTTTGCATCGAATATTGTTTATTTTTTTGCATCCCATGTTGCATCCACTTTTACATCAAATTTTGCATCTCATTTCACATTTACTTTTGCATCCACTTCTGTTGCCTCCGCTTTTGCATCTAATTTTGTGTCCACAATTGCACCCATTTTTCATCCATGTGTTCATCCCTTTTTGCATCCATGTTTGTATCCTTGTTGCATCCAAGTTTGATTCCATTTATATGTTTGTTGTTGCATCCACATTTGTTTCACCAAAATTCATGGCAAGTTGTACGCCTACTATTGCACCCATGTTTGCTTCTTCTTTTTCATTCATGTTTGGGTCATATTTTATGTCCAATTTTGCATTGATTAATTTATATTCTTCTGCAATCACTTTTGCATTATAGTTTGTGTCTTGTTTTGCATCTACTTATGTTGCATCCACTTTTCATACAATTTTATGTATATCTTTTCCCCCATTTTTATGTTCATGTTTACATCCCTTTTCCAACACTCATCATATTTTCTGCATTGATGATATATTATGATATTGACAATTATGAACAACTAATGACAGTGTTAATAATCATGATGATGATGATAATAAAGATGATGAGGATGGAATGAATTATGATTATGATGATAATGATGATGATGATGACAATGATTGTCATGATGATGATGCTAATGACCTTAGCTAATCGTCCCAATTTTTAAATGATTTCACTATCATAATCATAATAATTATCCTTGGCATCATCATCTAAGCTATCATCATTTTCTCATAATTATCATCATTGTCATCTAGGTCATCATCGACAACAATAATTATTTGAATGATTATGACAATGTAAATGATGATGATGTCCATGATGTCGATGAAAACAAGTTTCATGTCCACATTAATATAATGCGTGATAAAATAATACATCGTGTGACACCACTTTTAGGTTACAATCCCAGGTTAGAAAGTAACACTTAACATAGAAAGGACCTATAGTACACTCTATGTACGAAGTCGGGTCTTACACTATGATCATGTCCTCATTAGTTGGTTCCTTAAGAGGGTCAAAGAATAAATGATCATAACACAATGAATATACAAGTTATGGATATGGTTTCCCAGGGAAAGGGGTGGCATTTCTTAACCTAGAAAGGAGATGAAGGGGTAGTAACAACATGGTTGACCTAAGGACTAAATTGTATTCAATATAGGTGTATAAACTCGTAGGGCTAGGTAAATTTCCCCTACTAAAGAGTCACATGAGGTGGGACAAATTCACAACAACTTCGTAATAGAGATGTTAGCCTAAAAATTTTGGTACTACAGAAAGAATATGGGAAAGACCCTTGTATGGGAGGTCTTCCAATAGGTATCTAATATGTTTCTTATCAAGAGCTAGAGGGATATTGGTATTGGTTTCCTTTTGGTATAAAAGTGCACCCTTATTGGGTTACTGTAGCTTTATCCTGACTGATAGTGTGTAACTCCATCATATTCTTGGGCTTTTATGGTAACATTGACATAAAATTATATTATTTCTATATAAATTCAAAAATGAAGCAAGCTCTTGAATTTTTTGGCTATATTGAGTGGAGAAGTAGGTGGCTGACTATAAAAAAGTCCCTTGGAAAGAAGTGGAGGGTTGTGAAGGATAACTAGATGAAGATGGATGTTGAGGGAATCAATTACAAAATATTTCCAATGGGGAATTTTTAGGGGGACTAAGTCTCCTTTGAAGTGACTATTCTTCTTTTAAGTGCTTCGCTCTTTGATATATAACACTTTCTTCCATAAAATGCCTCAAGCTTGTATGATAATTGTAATACCTACCAGGATGAAAAGGAAAATAAGAAATGGATTCCTTCTTAGCTTCTCAGAATGTTGTTCTACTAGTAGTGGTGGAGATGGCTCAATTAGTGGTGGTAGAGGTTGAGTGGATGATTGTATAAATAGAGGCTTTGAAGAATATGTTTGTTCCTTCTATTTCAAAAGTCTCTTTATCATTGAATTAGCATGAGTGGAAGACATGGCAGAAAAAAAAAAACATGGACTAAATCGATGAGATCATCCCCTGTAAAAATTTTGTCCCTTTTGTTTCCCTTTGGATTAGTCACTCTTGATTGTGGGTCACCTAAGAGAGAAGCTACTTCACTAGCTATAATAGGAGGATAGTAAGTTCTTAGGTGATGTCTAATGTTGATAGTTTATAACTGTAACACCTTACTGATATCATCTTAATAGATTATAGATTTATTATTAGTACATTATGGTCGAAAACCTTCTCTTATACCTTCTACCAATATTTTCCAAACTCATATAGAAAGAACTTGGTCTCACATCTAGTTAACGTAAATTAGAATCTATGAATGAAATAGGTCATAACTTCCCACTTTCCTTTCTTTAATTATATAATACTAACCACTTCAAATACATCGATTTTTCTAAGAGCATACATTCCCAAAATCTTATCACATATTTATCAAAAGTCTCTATAGAGTTCTTGGGAAGGTTTTCAAACCATTCAAAGGATAACCTAGTAAAAGTGCGTGGAAATAATTTCGCCTTAACTTCTAGTCATGTCCTCAAGTATTACAAATTTTGATGAACTTGGACAAGTGTGCTAGAGAGATATAACCATAGTGCACTAGAGAGGCACAAGCAAAATTTCGCTACACAAGAGATGCATGAAGATATGTCCCCTTAGGCATAAAATACTTTATAAGGGAGATAAACAATATCACAAGATGATGGAATAAAAATGTGATTTGTGGTGTACTTATACATAAGAAGGGCTCTACCTATGGGTTAATGAGCCTACATGTAAAAATTTTACTAGGTTGGTCTTATCCTCTCCCTCCTATTATAAAAAATGATAATAAATGATCAAATGAAGGTCTTAGCCATGATGAAAAATACATTAATGATTGATATAAGTGTGTTGAGGCATGAAGATTACACTCATAATTCTAACATAATTCCATAGCTCTAGAGATATATTTGATTTAGTATCAATCCCTACTAACTTCCTTACTGCGTTTAAAAAAAAAAAACTCCCACCCAGACAACAATTGAAGTAGAATTATCCTAACTAATATTTTTCATGTTTCGTAGAATATAAACTATAACAATAGCAAAATTGTAAAGGAATGAACTCTGCATCTGTTAAGATTGATTTCATGGACTAGAAATCCTTCCTCTCCCTTATGGTATTTAGGCCTTCCTAACCTTGGGTTTTGCATGTTAAGGGGAGTGCAAGTTACTTGTTGAAATTACTACTAATGTGTAACACCTCCCATTTCGCACTAAAAAAGAATTCCTAATTGATAATTATTCTTAATGTATTCTTATTGAACTCTATTATTAATGTTGATTTTTCTTCCTTTATAGTGCATTCAAGATCATTGGATTTCCTAAGATTGGTATCGAACCATAATTGTAGTCGTGAGAGGTCCATAAAATTTTATGTCTCAAAAATTTACATTTGTAACTAGACTTGACTCATTTTTAAAGTCTAATACTTAGCTTCTAAGTTAATCTATGTTCTTTTTATTTTTAATTTATATAAAATGTGTGACATATGTAACTGTTATATGTAGGTTACCTCAACGATAGTGTAAACACTAATTGCACAACTGAAGTAAAAAGGATAAAACGAGGAAAAACCAATAATGTTAGGGGAACCAATGCTCCTAGCTGAGCTTCCATATTTAATGACATGATATGTTGGAGTTACATGCTATCTCAAGATAATGACTAGTGATACCATATATGTTAGATAAGGAAAATATTACTACGAAATGTGTTATACAACATTTATTTTCCTTGTACTAATATGAGTCATATAAGATTTACGTAGTAAGGTAATATCCATAATAACTCTACTTGTTTAAGTTGTTGAGTAGTCACTACTCAAAAATCTTAAATTGGCTCATACTATGTTACATTACTCTACATTATGGTTATAATGCATATATGGAGAAGTACTATCTTCATTTATTCATATTAGATATTACTAACCATAGGGTAAGGAACAATAAAGTCGTTGTATTCCAGTGAATGTGTATACCTTGGATCCAATAATTATGGATTTACAATGTCATAGCTTTTGTAATTGACATGAGTTTTTGTAAAAGATATTTCTTGACATGAGGTTGTGTAAAAGGGATTTCTTGCAATTAGAGAAAATTTTATTTTAAAAGGTTAATATTGAATTTCCTGGTCATAATGTGTAAGAGAATTAAAATTCTTTGAACTTTAATAGAGATATATGTGTGACTACGCACCTAAAATGAAATGACAATTTTTTATTATTTAATTTGGGTATAGGTGATTTTTTAAATAATATGATTTAATTACCTTATGTGTCAATTGTGCCCAAATGATTCAAAACTATATTCAATATTAAAAATAGAATTAATATCGTAATCTATATAAATTAGAATATTGATAATATTTTTGATGAAGGGCAAATCATGGGTTGAGTGTGGTTTTAATGAAGCATAAATCACGGGTTAAACATTAATTAGAATTAAAATTAAAATTTGGTAATGATTTTTTGATAGAGAATTATTGTACATGATGATATTGCTATGTTTTTAGATGGATGTTGTCACTTTCTCTTAATTTTCTTTACAAACATTGTTATCAACTTGAATTGTGATATCTTCTTTAATGACATTTAGAATTTTTTACATATTTCCCTATGCAATTGAAATTAGTAAAATGAATCCATAAAGGGGGTCATGATGAATTGTGATATCTTCTTTAATGATATTTAGAAATTGTGATATATTTCACTATGCAATTGATATTAGTAAAATGAATCCATAAAAGGGTCATAAATGAAAAGAAAAGTACACTCTACATAAGAAGTCAAATGCAAATATAAATGGGGATGTAACCATGGATGAAAAATTGGGAGTAGAATTGGATGTTAAATTACGCATTAAAACAAGATTCAGACAAGGACATGAAAAGTTTTTTAAATTAGAAGTAAAAAAGGTGCAACAATAGACACAAAGAAGTGAAAAAAAAAGGTCATACAAAAGGATACCAAGTTTGACACAAACAAGGATTCAAAAATCAACACCAAACTAGATGCAAAAAAGGACATACAAATAGATGTGAAATAGGATGCAAAAGGGGATGCCAAGTTGGGTGCTAAAAATAAATAAAAAAGGATGCAAATTACGCTGCCAAATGATAATGCAAAGAATGTTATAAATTTGGGATGAAAACTTCGGTGCAAAAAAAAAGAAAAAAAGAAATGTAAGAAAAGACATAAAACAATATGTACAATGAGACTAAAAGATGGGTGAAACCAAGGATGCCATATTGGATACAAAAAATGATGCATAATCAGATGCAAATTTAGTCTCAAAATTGGAAACAAAATGAGAGGCAAATGTGGACACAAAATGAGGAAAAAGGATGAAATTTTTAGATGGAAAATATGATGTAAAATTAGACATGAAAAGGGATGTGAAATTGGATGAAATAGTGGATGTAAATAATGGTGCAAAATTGGACACATAAGTAGACACAAAAAAAGGGTGCAAAAATGGGCATAAAAATAACTCAAAATTGGATGCAAATTGAGAATGAATGGTGGATGCAAATAGTGATGCACAAGTGGACATAAAAAATAACTCAAAATTTAATGTAGTATTAGACACAAAATGGGATGCAAAGGTTGACACAAGACATGACTTAACATAGGATGCAAATATAGATGCAAATTTGGATGCTCAAAAGGGTGTAAAATTGGATGCAAGAAATTATATTAAAAACAATGAAAAATTGGATGTAGCAAATGATGCAAAATATGGTGCAATATGGGATGTAAAAAAGGGAACAAAGTCAAATGCAAAAGTGGACGAAAAAATGGGCCAAAAAAACATGGAAAAATGGACACAAAAATGGATGCAAAATTTTATGCTAAATAAAATTCAACATATGGTTCAAAGATACACACTAAAGAAGATGAAAAACTAGACAAAAAAATAGATGCAAAACTAGATTCAAAAATAGGTGCAAAATTAGAAGCAAAAACTAGTGCAGGTCAAGATGCAAAACCTAGTGTAAGACTAGATTCAAAAATCAGCAAAAAATGAATGCAAAAAAATATGCTAAATTGGATGCAAAAGAGAATGTAAACTTGATGAAAATTATCACATAAAAATGGAAGAAAATAATGAAAAAAAATAGGATGGAAAAAATGATGAAAAAAAGATGCCAAAAATGACACAATACTAGAAGAAAAATATGTCATGAAATCATATGAAAATCTTGGTGCAAAATTTGACACAAAAAATGATGCATAATATGGTGTAAAAAAGGTTGCAAAATATAGCATGAAAAAGGATGGAAAATAAGGTGAAAAAAAGGATGCTTTAAATTTTTTACAATAGAGCCAGATTTATCATCAAGTTGCTCATCCCAATTATAAAAAAAATAAACTAAAATCAGGAACTAAATCTGATGCAAATTTCACGTTTCATGTAGTGCAACCATGTCGGCCTCAAGGAAGGACAAGTCAGCCTCAATAGAAGATTTCAATCACATAATATGACTATATATAAGAAATAACTCAACTGATTTGTAGGACATCTCACACAAGTTCGAATTAAAGTAGATTGGAAGTAGAAAAGTTGTGAAGTCTAAGGAGGAAGCTAGAATCGAAGTTTTTGGGTCTCCCTCTCTCTCTCTCATATGCAACAAAATTTTGAAGTTGCATCAAGGTCAAAGTTGTGAAGATTTTTCATAGAGGCCAAAGTTATGAAGCTGTTGCATCAAGGTCGAAGCTATGAAGTTTTTGCATCAAGTTCAAAGTTATGAAGTTGTTGCATCAAGTTCAAAGTTGTGAAGCAACATTAAGGTCAAAGTTGTGAAGATGCTAGGTTGAAGTTATTGAAATCATTAGATCGAATGTGTAGTCATGAAGTTGGGTCAAAGTTTTGTTCCTGAGAAGTCGAAATTTTGGATTATTCCTTGGTTGAAGTTGTTGGATAAGAAGAGACTACTAAATCATTTTGGAAGCTTGACTTGGTGGAGGAGGAAGGTTTGTTGATCTAGGGTCTTGATGTATCTCATTTGAATTATTGAAGGAAGAGTTCTTGACTAGGTTTTCGCCTATATAGGGGTTCTTCCCTCACTGTGTACCTACATGTGGTGTCCTTGAGCTTGATGTTTTAATATTTTTCATTGTTTGATGAATTAGGGTAAAATAAGAACATAAGAAAAACAATATTAACTCAAATAAATCACAAGTAATTTTCAACAAGAGAAAATATTTTTGCCTTTCAATTTTCTAACATGGTACCAGAGCTATGGTGAAGAAGAAGAAAAAGGCATCCTGAATATCTATTGAATGAAAAAGGAGATTGAAGGAAGATCATTAAAGGGACCATATAAGGGGATAATCCTACTAGTTACAATAACTATGTCTAACTCAATGAGGGGAGAAAACAAACTAGAAGGATCCTCCAATTATAGGGCATGGAAAAATATGATAGATCTCATCCTTGAGAGACATAAAGTTTTGGAATTATTTCGAGGAAAAATCAAGGAGCCTATAGATGAATCAAGAAAAGCAAAGAAAGAAAAATTCAGAGAAACCAAAATATTGGCCACGAACCTAATAGTGGTTGGAGTACAAACAACCTCATTAAAAGAATATCTAGTGTAGATTCCACTCAAGAAATGTATGATTCTCTGTACAAATTATTTGCAATCAGGAACATTGATCAAATTGAAATCCTCAAGAATGAATTAAGAACTATTAAGATGATGAAGGAAGATATAGTGTCATCCTTATTTATATAGATATATAGAATGAGAGATGAACTTCAAGCAATAAATGAAATTGTACTAGAAAAAAGAGATTGTGATTAATACCCTTGTAGGATTATGAACATCATGAAGTGACTTTGCATTAGGAATCAACAGCTTGAAGGATACTCCAACATTCGAATAAATGTGGAACGCATGTGGTCAGGAAGAAGCCAGAATATTATTAGTAAGTAGCAAGAAGGAGGATGAAGAGGAGAACCTTCATGAAGTACAAAGGACCAAAGAAGAAATAACCTGATATAAGTGGCATCATGATGATTGAAGACCCTGAAAGTTTGCTTTTACTTCTATGTGTATTTAAAAGTTTATTACAAATTGAGGTTTTTTTCTTGTCTGTCCATAAACAGGTTGAAAACTCTAGGACCATGCTTGGACAAATGGTTATATCTAGTTTATTAGGGAGAGATGAATCCTCTAATGGTGGATGCTTCGGAGGACATATGGCTTACCTATGAGTTTTTGATGTCTAAATCCAAAGGAGGGCGGGTGGCATTGGTATTGGAACTCTAACCTTGAATACACACTTACATCCCTAGGTTGATGGTTAGTTAGTAAGTTTGATGATACCTAGACTAGCTGAAAGCTTTAGTCCACCTTAGTCCCACCCAAACAGATTACCATGGTCAGGAATCTAGTCCATAACATTGAGTGTGTTGAACTCTTCATAGTTCATTTTTGAAATATTCCATGTAACTCTATAGATATAGGCAATTATGAATACCTGCCTAGTTAAGAGGGAGTGTTGAAGAATGTAACTAGAGTTGGTCTTCATAATGATATCTTAAATTGAGGTTAGAGATGGAGGATTGTCAACATGTTGCTACTTTGTTGGCATTGGGGGTGAAGCTTGGCTGTATTTGTCAAAAGAAAGAAAATGAAATTTTATTATTAAATAAATTGGCTTATTAAAGCATGAGTTTCATTCTTGGGTCAATTGTTTTTAGGTCAAATTCTCCATTAAATACTTTGGAGACTTCTAGGGTTTATGTTAAGTGTCCTTGTCCATGTCACAATGTAAATAACCCTTATTGGTAATTATTTTTCAAGAAAGAAAATTATTTTAATGAAAAGTAGATCAATTTGGCCTCCTCCACCATGTTGGCCTCAAGGAAGGAAAGTTGACCTCATTAGAAGAATTTGATCACTTAAGATGACTATATATAAGAAACAACTCAACTCATTTGGAGGATATCTCACACAAGTTCAAATTGAAGTAGATAGGAAGTAGAAAGTGTGTGAAGTTCAAGAAGGAAGTTGGAATTGAATTTTTTGGCTCTCTCCCTCTCTATCTCATGTGCAACAAAATTTTTAAGCTAGATCAAGGTCAAAGTTGTGAAGCTGATGCATCAAGAATGAATCTGTGAAGATGATGCATCAAGGTCAAAGTTGTGAAGTTTCTGCATCAAGGTTGAAGATGTGAAGTTGTTGCATCAAGGTCGGAGTTGTGAAGCTGCATCAAGTTCGAAGTTGTGAAGCCACTAGGCTAAATCTATTGAAATTTCTAGATCAAAGCCACAGTGTTGAAGCTGGGTCGAAGCTATGTTGCTAAGAAGTTGAAATTTTTGGATTGTTGTTGGATTAAAGATGCTAAATAATAAGAGACCACTAAATCATCTTGGAAGGATGACTTGGTGGAGGAGGAAGGTCTCTTGGTCAAGGATGTTGGTCTATCTCATTTGAATTACTGAAGGAAGAGTTCTTAATTGGATTCTCCCCTATATAAAGATTTTCCCCTAGTTGTGTGCTTATGTCTGGTGTCCTTGATCTTCGTGTTTTGGTTTTGGTAATTACTTTTTGAACTAAGATAAAAGAAGAACGTAAGAAAAAAAAATAATAACTCAAAGAAATAACAAGTAATTATCAACAAGAGAAAATGCTTTTGACTTTCTGATTTCTCAACACCACAGAGGGATGAGACAATACTTTCAACTAAGGTTCCCAAGTCACAAGGTGGCCTTGATCTTTAATGTGATGTAAATATTCCTTAGGGAGTTTTGCAAATTCACCTTCAATAAGGTCCAAATGAATGAGCCACAAGAAGGGCTGCTCACTAACCTCCAATCGCAAGGATAATTTTTGTACTTGTGCACTTGACATAAGCGTTGAGCTCCCAAACGAAATAAACATAACATATGTTGGTGGCTACTTCTCTATTTTCTTGTGCCACTTGATTTTGTCAAAAACACACATATCGTTACACATAAATAATGGTATTGCATGCTTGTCCTTGATTTTTTGCTACGTCAATTGAATGTTTTAATAATTCTCAGAATAGGCATGCCAAGTGGAAGCCTTCATTAGTTTCATATTCAACATTAGTCAATATTGTTAATATAATCCCAACAAGTCGGTCTTCAAAAGAGAGAATTTTATGAATCAACGGGCAATTTACACAAACTTGTTTCAGTACAATGCCAACAGGTTATTCTTCAAGAAGGATAATTTTATGAAGTAGTTGGTAATTTAACTAGCTTAATTTACATATCAGTAGGGAATTCCTACAAAGATTCATAGTTTATTGCAAGAGTTCTTGTCTTATCTGGGACATGCATGCAAAATTGTGTGGAAATACAGAGCTATTTTAAGCATTATATCATGACATCACACTAATTTTGTCTGTATTTTTTCCCCTTATCCTATGGTTCAAACATAACTTGATTCATCTAAATCTGCATCTTCTCACTGTAGTTGTAAATTTTTATTATAGATAGTATTGCCTTTTTGAGTTTGAATAGTTTTATTATCGCCTTTCCTAGTTGAAGAGTAAATCTTGTTAATGAGGCTCTGATAATCTTTATGTCAAAGGAACCAATTTTGGGATTAGAGTTTCATGATGTTTTGATAGGTTTATACATAAAAGGGACCAATTTTTGGTAATGGAATACTGTGAGATTTTCCATTATGATAGTCTCACCTTGTTTGGATGAGTTTTGAGGTCAAAGTGCCTGAAAAGATCCTGAAACGACTAGATAAATATAAACCATAAAAGTTTTGTTTTATTGAATACTAATACAAACTCTAACACCCATCACTTCGAAAACAGTAAAACCCCATTTCAAACTCTAAAAGAGTATTGTTGATTCCTTTCCCATTAAATTTATGCAAGCCCTAAAACCTATCCTTATATCCCTGACCCACTACTTGGTTGAACAAGAAAAAGTTCTTTAGTTCGTCTATTTACCAATGCAAGATCTCAAGCTCTAGCATGTCAAGGATGATGACAAGGCGCGATGTATCCTTTTGTTTAGGTAGCTGGTATTCAATAGAATGTTTTTTTGGCTAAAGCTTTATTTAGAATGGTTAAAAATATATAACTTTGGGATAGTTTCATTACGACTTAAATTTCCCTCATGGTTGAATTTTGCCTCGAAAGTTTTTTGGCAATTTTGAACCGTTCCAGAATTTCAATTGTTGAGGAATTCCGAACCACTTCAGTTGTTTTCAAGTTTAATAAATCTATGGAAATTTTCCGGCCTTCGATTTTAGACCAAATCTTGTTTTCTTAATTTCCCTTTATCAATATTGACATCCATAGTTAACAAGACATTGTTATAATGCATATTGCAATTCAATTCTTCAAAGAAATTATTTGTATTCTTCAAAGAAGTAGTCTGTTGGACCCTACTGAATGGTTGTTAAATTGGATGAAGTGATCACAGACACATCTAAGACTTGTCATATAGGATGCAATGGTTATTAAATGTCAACTTCTAAGCAATCAATCTTTTTTTTTAATTGACTTCTATAGAAAAATGTGTCTTACAAAAAACTTTCTGATTGAAAAATGTGTCCATGATTACTGCAGAAAGTAGTGGTTCTCTGGATACATGATCCATAAAAGAGGGATGCCATTAATGCCAAAACTGAATTGATGAGCAAACACCATGATTTTAGGGCTCTGATAGAGATACTTTGCTCAAGCATACCAGCTGAAATTCTTCGAATCAAAGAAGCATATCGCGACCTGTACAAAGTTTGTTTAGAAGAGTACATTGCTCAAGAAATAGTTTGGCTTCATCCAAAGGTATGGAGCCCATCATTAATTTTAGTTTCCATGTTTGTGTGAAATTTCTAGGCCTAGCATGGAAACTGTTAATTTCAGACACTAACATATGACATTAAATTTTTAATGGCCATTTGCGCTACTTCAACAAAATGGTAGTATCAGATAACCCATCCCCAAATAGTGTGTCAAGCATCTTTTCATCTCACTTGGAACAAAATTCAAAGCTTGAAGCGTAATTCTGATCCAAGTTGGTAGAATTAGTTAAAACAATATAAAAATCTCTAACTCAGTCACCTGCTAATTTCAAAAAGTGTAATCATTTAAATGTTCTTCAAATGATCGTACATGGTTGGTCCCTTGTAAGCGTGGTAGGTCTTGCTAGATAAGGAGTAGTCTCGCAAACACCCCCGGTTTTCTAATTAGCCACTGACACTTCTTCTTGTCCATTTTATCTACCTATTAAGGAGTATAACTATTGCTTCTTGCTCTAGAAAAATGAATAAATCTTGCTTCACTCGAACAAAGACTTGTTGTTCCGCAACACCTCTGGTTTACTTACAAATCACCAAACATATTTAAAAAAAAAAACACAAATCTTAAATGTTAGACATCCCATCATATTTTTAAGGTACAAAACAATTGAATGCCATAAGGCTCAAATGTAAAATGCAATTCTATTGTCAATGCGGTGGAGTATTGTAAATCTCTCTAGAAACATTGACATGTTTGTTCACGCAATGAATAAATATAAGGTACCTTTAAAAGGAATTGTAAAAATAATGGATAGAAGGTACAATAAAGAGGGGAAATGCTCCTTTGGAGGAGGGCCATCTATCACGTGCAATAGAAATTCCCTCGTTTGAACTTTCTTGCAATGACTTGGTGGTAACACACTCATGCATTCGGTAACACACTATGGAACCTTCGTACTTTCTCTCAATGAATTCGGTCTTTGGTTCGAACCTTCTTGGCCTAATGATTATACCTTTAAAAAGTAGTGTTTATTGGGCGACAAGCTTGGAATGGTTGTGCAAGATAGCATTATACTTCTACTTCTCTTCTCATCGTTGTAAGGCACCACCAAAGTTCTCAACATTCTCCCTGATGTAAAGTGATTTTCTTTGGGTATAACTCTTATTATGTTTTTTTTCCAAGTTTGTCATGGAAGAATTTAGGATTAGTGTTAGCTAATTTTAACGCCCTTCAACTATGCGGTTCTTATTTAGGATTAGTGTTATTAGTGTTAGCTAATTTTAACGCCCTTCAACTATGCGGTTCTTTAGTTCTACTTCGAACCTTCTTGGCCTAATGATTATACTTCTAAAAAGTAGTGATTATTGGGCCACAAGCTTGAAATGGTTGTGCGAGATAGCATTATACTTCTAGTTCTCTTCTCATGGTTGTAATTGTAAGGCACCATCAAAGCTTTCAACATTCACCCCTATGTAGAGTGATTTTCTTTGGGTATAGTTTTTATTATGTTTTTTTTTTCAAATTTGTTGTGGAAGAATTTATGATTAGTGTTAGCTCATTTTAATGCCCTTCAACTATGGTTTTTTATTTCTACTCTTTGATCCTTTGGGGAGCTTTTTCAAAGAAGCTATTTTGGAACCATATTTTATATTTAAACATCACTAGCTTGTAATTAAGATTTTGTTTCTAAATTTTCAACGCTATTTCAATTAAGATATTATCATCTAAGATTTTAATGAAATTTACCATGTTTATTATATCAATATAGAATTGAAACAATTTCAAATCATTGTTAAATGAAAAAGAAAATAAAATTAAAAATAAATAAATATAAATAAATTAGTAAACAAATTTCTAGCTTTACTGAATATAGAATCAGAAACTTTTTCGAATCATTTTTAGAAAAAATAAAATTTAAAATTAAATAAATATAAAAATAATAAAACAAATTTCCAATTTAATTTATCATTCGAATTTAATAATTTAAAAGAAATATTAAAAATAAATAACTAAAGAATAGAGTCCACAATTATAGAGCGATACACAACAATAAATCATTAAAATGAAGAATTTATCACTATTCTCATCATACCACAACAAACTAAGCAAAATTTGGAAAATTTATTAAATTATTAAAAAATATATTAAAACTGATTATTCTCTTTTAATCATTTTCTTTGTGACTTATTTATTTTTTCTTCTCATATCTTAGTTTAATTATTATATATTTTTTAGAAGATACAATCTGATTGAGTAAAGAAAGAGAGCAAGGAAATGTGACGAATTTCTTAAAATTATTTATTTTTTTTAAAACAAAAAATAAAAAATAAATGGATTCTTTTATTATTTAATCATAAATATATTATTATTATTTTAAAAAATATTAAAAGATATTAAAATGTATATTTTTCACTATTATTTAATTACAATTATCACAACAAAAATCAATACTAGAGATCACAATTATGATAACTGAAAACTTAATTTGTTTGTGTTTTGATCCTTACATTAAAGACTTTGCATTTTTATGATCACATAGGACTTTTCATTTCATTTAAGCATATAATTTTAAAATAAATATCATTATTTTGCTATATATTTATGTAGTTGAGATTTTAAATGTGTTATAAGTTATAATTAGCATTTTTACATATTCGTGAAAAGAACGCCGAAGCGTGCGAGTGTGGGTGAGAGTTGTACAAATGGTGAGATGTCATAGCGCTTGTCCTTCGAGTGGGAGGATTTCTCAAGCTGCTGGAATGGAACGCATGACGTCAAGTGCCGTTTGTCCATCTTGAAGTCCAGCGATAGGTGCGTCGAGAAGAAAGAAGTCGTTCCCTACGGGAGTAACAATTCAGAATTGGGGGCATGCTTACCGCCTCTCTACCTGAGATCGACTCTAGTTGCATGTTGGCTGTTCCATAACATATTGTTCATCATTCTGCTTCGCTGTTTCGGCAGCTTATCGTGTCAATCACCCATCTTGTACATATGATATAATGTAATTATATTGTGAATAATTGTGAAAAAATGGGCTCTCTATAGTTTCTAATGGAACTTGCCCCCCCTTTATCTAGAATCTAGAATAATGTCGTGAAGTAAAACTTTACTATTAAAAAACCTTTAGCTTAATAATACTTCATTATAAAAAACCTTCAGCTTAATAAAAAAATTAGTATTTTAAATTAGAAATCATATTATATTAAATATTTAATAAAATAATTTTGATTAATAAAATTATATATTTTAAATGTAACCTTAACAATTCAATTATATTAAATATTAGATATTTTTAATTTATTTTTATATTTCAAAATTAATTTTAATAAAATACGATTATTGCCTTTATATATTATTTAAAACTCTCCTACCTTATTCAATTACATTTTATTGAAAATGGTGAAGAATTATTTTCCTTTAATTTAAAATGTAAAACTCTTTACGTATTCATAATTTCCATTATCATTTTATGTAAAAAATGGTGAAGAAATAATTTCTTCTTAATTTCAAACGTAATTTAAACTTTATTATTTATATAACTATATTTTGAGTTTAACAATAAATTCCAGATATGAAATATAAAATAGGGATAATTTCAATTGAAACCTTACAAGTTTAATGTTTATATTGATGACTTGATTGAGTAAATTAAGGTTTTAATATATATATATATATATATATATAACAACTTCAATTTTCCTCATTCGGGTGGATGCATAAAGGATGAATTAGCTAACGACAGCGCGGGCCACCCACTGAATATATAAACGATTAATTGAGGGCTAGCATGGCTGGCCACCTCATGGATGAAGCATGCCGACACATGTCCAATTTAGTCATGGTACAAAACATTCTCGAGAGTTCTCATATCATTTTAATGTCAAGGAAAGTGATTTTGAATCCGGTGAATGGAAGCACCCTAACACTAGTGGGATCATGTAGACATTGCAGAGTATACCATGCCAGTAAGCTAAAGTGTGAAAGTTGATGAAATGGAGAGTGGGTTGGAAATATCTAGAACCAGATAAGTAGATCAGAATCACGCAAATATGAGTTTTTTTTACGTAATATTACCTTATTTCTATGGAAGAAAGAGAAGATGACAAATATAAAGAGGTGAAGGTAATTGATGCTCATGTTAGGTTGAGGATTACATTTGTAGATGAGGTGGTTCTTCTACTTGAGGGGCGAAACATCTGCTACATTTGTAGATGAGGTGGTTCTTCTACTTGAGGGGCGAAACATCTGCTACATTTGTAGATGAGGTGGTTCTTCTACTTGAGGGGCGAAACATTTGTAAGACCTTCTAATGTAGTGACGTCCCAATGTAGTCATTAGTAGTCTTCCTTGGTGGCATTTATTGAGTAGCAGTTATCCCCTTGCTGCATGTGGTTAATTCTACGAGTTATGGTTATCTCATGTGTGGTGTGCATTCTTTTATAGTAAATTAGTGGGGACATGTGTATGTTTACTTCCATCTAAGCCTAGTGAGCATTTTCTTTTGGAACGTGGCGGTTTAGATTGGTTTGGATGGCCCCCAGTTAGACAATTGGACTGTAGATCATAATCTGTCTAGATGAGGGCCCATAATCCTTGTTGTGTCCTTGTTAAGCTTGGTTATTGGTATATCTAAGTGGATTTTATTTTTCCGTCAATTTGCAATTTCTAGGAAAGTAATATTCATCACGCTTGTGACCAGTACACCTACCTTAAAGGAGTTGTCATTTTTTGGGTATTCATGGTGTTGGTGATTTGGTTGTTTACAATATTGGTTTCATTCTTGGCCTGTACATGTTATAATGCTTTGTACTTACATGTGAGGTCATGGGGCTGGTGGTTGTGGGACTAAATTTCATGCGACTAGAGGTCGTCGCTAGTAATGTTAGTTTCAGGATGAGTTGTAGGCTGAAGAGGCAACAAATGCTTACCATGTTGCAACCTCTCCGGGTACATGGGAGGACATCCAGAGACTCGAGAGGTAGCTGTGTCATAATAGACAGGCTTTATTATATTTATAGTTGATCAATGAGGTTTCTCATTTGCTTCCAAACCCTGGCCACACTAGGGGAAAAAGGAATCAATACCTTTATGCCATTACTCTCCATTGGCAACGATAAAATTTGTTGAGATAGGTGGTAAAAGAGAAGCACAAAAACAAGATTGAAATTACATGCTTCTTTAATGACATTTAACGAAAACAATTGAAAATATAGATAAATATGGATAGCCTAAAGCTTGAGTAGCCTATATGGAAAAACATATTTAGTGTGAGTTTGAGCCAAAATACCTCCAGTATAAATGCGTAAGACTCAGACCCATTATCCACATCAAACTCATAAATTAACTACCATATTCTTAATCTTCACTACTAATTTACTTTTTGATTGCATAATCTTTTATATATACTTGTTATATTTTATATAAATACTGTACCGTCATATCTCATCCAACAAATCTAATTTCCATTTTGACAAGAGTAAAGCAACTATTCTTAAACAATAATTATTAACTTGAATTTTACCGAAAATGAAATCGACTTACAAAACAACAATAACTTTAATTTAAATTTAAAAATTAATACTATATAATACTTTTAATTAATCAATTTAATAAATAATAATGAAACTAACATAACATTTATAGTGATTAATAAGAATGTAATTTAGACTTAAAGTCGATGGCTTACCTTTATCGTTCACTAAATGAGCTAAAGCCTTAGTCTGCGATTTACATTATTAAACACGGTCTTACTCTTAGGTTACCTTTTAACCTTTGCTTTAAGTCTTAACTTATTTATAATATATGTTTTATTAATTACATTTTTCTGGTTCTAGTTGCATGACATTGTTTAAAAGATGAGGTGTCAGGTGTAAAGTTAATAAGTTGTTTTTGCTTTTAAAAGTGATATTTATTATTTAATTGTTTTTATAATTAATTAAATTTAAAAATTATATTATTTTATATATTTAATTTATTTTTAAAAGAGTTTTAAATTTAAATTTATTAAATTTTAACCTATTAAATAATAATTCTTTTATAAATCAATATAAATAAATTTCATTTTATTATAAGGTTGATTAAAAAAATTTGAAACCATAGATATTTGAAACGAGACTTTGTAAATTTTCCAATCAATCAAAACATATACATATAATTGTAATTAGGTGGAAGGTGATTAAAGTAATCAATCAAAACATATACATATAATTGTAATTAGGTGGAAGGTGATTAAAGTAATGAGTGACATTGTGCCAAATATTCAACAATGATGATTAGTATCATTGTAATAAGGGGGAAGGTCATTAAAGAAATGAGTGACATTGTGCTAAATATTCAACCATTATGATTAGTAAGACTTGAAGGTATCAAAATTTTATATTTTTCCTTTTTTTCCTTTTCCCAAAGTTGGCCAAAGTGAGGAATTTATAGTTAAAGAGACTAGAGAGAAATTAATCCATGAGTGAGTTAGAGATTAATGAAAGTGAGGTATGTTATTTCATTTTTTTTAATAATATTTAATAATTTCTTTCATGACTACTGTATCTCTTATATTAATGTACGTTTATGTTCATTCAATTTTTTTTTTATTTAATTAATTTACAATGCAAAAAGATTAGGCTATAAAAGAGTTGTAAATTAACAATAAAATAAAGAGAAATGTTTACACTACATTTTTTTTTAGGAATTTACAAAATAATACCATACATGTTGAACATTTTTTTATTTATGGTTTTCTTTATATAAATAAATTAAAGAAAAGCATTTATATAATCTATTACTAAGAGTAGCAATGCTCATTGTTTCTCTATATCAAGAAACTTTTGGAACATGAATAAACTTTGATGACAAATATGGAACATTCTTCAATATATCAACTTCTTATTTAACAACACTTTGTTTTGTTAAACCACTATCCAATAAAATGTTGTTGTCTTCAATATATTTTTTCCTTTTAATGATAATAATATTTTATGCCAAAAAAATCACATTAGAGTTGTTAAATTATGTTATCAATCATTTTGAACAAAACCAATACCTAAACACAACCTTTTCAACCATATAGCTTCCTTATATCCATGAGTGGTTTCCTTATTCTTTGTTTCTATATTTGACAATGAAACTATAGACTACTTCTTTCTCATCCAATTGATTACTCCAACATATAAGTTAAAACACAACCACTGGTATATCATTTATGTTGGAACCTAAGCTTATGCTAATTCATCACATATATAGAGCTTATAGAGAGTCACTTGAGTGCTCAAATAGCAAAGAAATATATTGTCCAGTTGGTTGTGTGATCCACGAGTTAGTCAAGTAACAAAATAACAAACATTTAGTCAAGTGGTTGACTGGCAAGAATAATGACTAAGTGGTTAGAAAAATTGGCTAGAAAGTGAGATGAACTCGAGAAGTTGATTAGCCAATGAGAATTGGGTAAAGTATAATAATTAACTTGCCATTGACATCATCTAAATTTCAAGGAAATGGTTGAAATTGATAATGCTCATTTGTGGACAAAACCTTCCATAATTCAAGGAAGTTGGTTAGATTTGGACACTATAAATGAATGACCCTATGGGTCTAATATAATATATCAAGAACTAAATAAAGTGTCGTTGCATCATAATGTATTATGATATTCTAATCAAGACGTCTTATGATTAAGTTCTATAATGGCATCTTTAGACACCACCCATCATATTATAGTCTAGCTATTGTTCTAATTATTTTTTTGATAATGTATTATGTTATTTATTCGTAGCTTGAACCCCAACATCACATCGAAGATTTTTCTTTTCACATAACATGTTATCTTCAAATTGTGCCCAGTCAGATCTAGCAATGATTAACTTTGTGATGATTGATTTGTTGACTAGAACCCAATTTTTTGAATGTATTAATTCTATTAGAAGTCTAAAGATTGCTTCCAAGATTAATATATTCATTTTGAATGGATAAAATTATGTTTCCTAGGCACCATATATTGAAACCCTACCAAAGAGCAAAGAGATTTTGTAATATACAAATATTTCTATCAACTTTCCACATTTGAAATATAACTAGATGAAGTTTTTCATTCATTAAAAGAAATATGATCTCATATAGGTTATTATGACCTATATTTATCTAAGAACCCATTTTCATATGATTGGGATTGACCTCAAGAGGAATTGAAGAAGATGAAGTCATTATTTGAAAAATTCAATGAAAGTTAGGACATGCAATTAGAGAAAGTGTTGATCTCTTTCCATCCCCATTCCTTTAAAAGGGTTGAGGACTATCTAGCTCTTTTTAGGGAGATATATTTGAATTCTGGTGAATGAAAAAATACATTTCCAAAGAAATAAACATAGCTAATTGAATTAGCATTGATGAATATGAGAAAAACTTATGATGTTTTATATTCCTGTTTCCCTAGAAAATGGACACCATGCAAGAAATATAGTAAATATTATGCCTTTGACACCTTATATGATTTATTCATCAACGAACAACAAATTTTACTTGATGAAGGAAAGCTTGGTAATAAGTGCCAAGACTACTTTAAAGAGAAAATAGTCAATTGGTTGAAAACTGCACCTTCTAGATTGAAACTGAAGCATCATAAACTCGCACCATAGAGAAGGAATTAATAGTTGGTTCTAGACATAATCATTACATCGTAAAGGATGCTTCTCTATTCTCCTCTCTAAGTAAAGATAACCGGAAAAATATTTATCTAGCAAATGATTTTTCTCTCAACATTGTTGGTCATGGTGATGTACCTTGTCAACATGGTAGATTTATGAATGTCTTACATGCACCTATTTTGAGCACAAATCTATTATCAGTTTCCTAACTAACACAAAACTATAAAATTTTCAAATTTTGTCTATATCATTTCTTTGTCAGATATATAAGCAAAGAAAAGTCATTTTTCACCAAAGAGTTTCTCAACACAAAGTATTAAGTTACATGACTTGTCTCAAAAAAATGATAAAAAAACTACTCTCATCGTATAAACCAATGATTATACCACACTCTAGCATGGATGACTTAGACATAAATTTTCGAAGTTCAAAGATAATGACAACACAAAGTATGGTTTCTAGCTTACAAAATTTCTTCCACCTGTTGGAGTCTGTAACTGATATTTGCTAGCAAAACATCATTAAACACCTTTTGACATAGGAAAGGAATGTCGTGAACAAAAAACACTAGAGTTGATTCATTGTGACTTTTGTTGCATTAATAAGCCTTCATTAGCAAGTGAAAAGTATATTTCAATCTTTATTGATGATTTCTCAAGGGTTACCAAGTATTTTGTTTTTAATAACAAGAATCATGACTTTGAAAGTTTCAAGGAATTTAGGGTATTAGCCAAAAAATAGTGCAATTAACCTATTAAATTCTTTAGATTGGATAATGGAGTATAGTATTTGAATCAACCATTTGAAGAATATATTATTTTGTTGGGTATTCATTGGAAAAGGTTTGGCCCTCATACTCCTAAAAAACATGGTGTGGAAAAATTTAAGAAGAAAACCCTAGTCGAAATGGCTCAAATTTTACACGCCAAAGGCTTGCCAACTATTTCTTTGGCTAAAGTAATTTGCAATGAAAATTATCTCATAAATATTATTCCAACTAGAGTTGTTAGTTTGGTGACTTTAGTCAAGAGATGGTGTGGTAATGATTCCATATTTGGCCACCACAAATTTTTTGGATCTATTGCTTGGGTGCATATTTATGAAGATTATAGAAGGAAATTGGATGCAAAGAGTTTTACTTACATTATGATGGTCTAATTTTAAGAGCCAAAATATTATCATTTATTTCATCCTGTCAAAAGGAAAATAACTATGAAGAGAAATGTAGCCTTTTATGATAAATCCTTTCGAAATAAGTTGTTTAATTCTTCCTCAATATTATTTCATAGTGACCCCTTTTATATTGTTGTAGACAATGGATTGATCATCCACTTTCTTTTGTTTTTCGGATTTTTCATCAAATTTGGTTTCTCAATCAATCAACTCATGATAATCTCCTATTGAATCTATAACATCTCCTAAAGTAAATATTATTTCCTTGAATTCTCATTTGCCTCTCAGTACTATTAAAAAAACTGAATTCAATGGACCTAATGTTGGTGATGTTTCCTCAAGTTGAAACACTTGTAGTTGGAAACAACATTCAAATATTGTGTTAATGGATTATGTTAATGATACTTTTGACCTAGACTCCTATGTTGATGCATAAGAAAACTTGAATGGGAATAAGATATTATGCAACGTGAGATGGATTCTCTTTCGAAGAATCACACTTATGAATTACTTCATTGACCACAAGGGAAGAATATAGATTCCAATTTTGTCTTTCAACTACATCAGTCATTGTATGGTTTCAAGTAGGGCCATCGATCTTCATATGCTAATATTAATTGTATTATGCTCAATAATCATGAATTTTATCATATTCCTTATGCATTACACATTAATGATGATACTTTCAATATTGTTGTATATGTTGATGATTTGGTCATAACTCCTAATTTTATTGATCAAAATGATTTGGTCATAACTCACAATTATATTGGCCAAATTCTTAGATTGAAGGATTGAATTATTCACACCTTTGAGATGAGAAATCTTGGCCTTCTACATTTCTTTCTTAGTCTACAAATTCTATCATTACCTAATGTTTTCTGTGTGTCTCAATATAAATATACATTAGACTTGTTGAAACAATTTATAGTGGACAAATATAAGCCATGTCCTACATTCTTTCAATGGGGTATCAAGTTATCTAAAGATTTTAAAAGTCAATGTGACCCTTTATCGGTAGTTGGTTTGTATCCTTATTTATTTAATACATAGTTGACATCAGATTTCATTTTTTTATAGTGTGGTTTTATGGTTTATGCATGATCTATGTGAAAACCACTTGAAAAATGCAAAGCAAGTTGTTCACTACATTAAGGGTAGGTTTCACTATGTTGTCAAATACTATCGAAGCTCAAATCCGTTGAGCAAGTTCACCAACTATAATTGGGTAGACAATTACGATGACCAAAGTCCAATTATAGCTATGTGTTTCACTTTAGTGTTGGACCTGTGATTTGGTCATGCAAGAAAAAATGTGTAGCCTCATTGTTAACTACAAAAGTTGAATACCATAAAGTTCTTGAATTTAGGCTTCTGTGATCTATAATGAATTAAGAAATGTCTTTCATAAAAATCACATAAGAGAAAGTTTTGGCTGACAATTTCAAACCAACTAGTGTGGTTCATCATCAGGACTAGATGAAGAGGTAGACCAAGGCCAAGGCTTAAATAGAGAGCAATGTAGGGACCATAATTTCAAGTAACGACTATATTTTAGCAATAATATTAAAATTATTATATTAATTTGTTAATATATTTAAAAATAATATATCTTAAGTAACGGCTATTTAAACGACTAGTTTTTGAAAATTAATTATTTTATAATTCATCCTCTTCATTTATTAAAAAAATATATTAATAAGGAAGGCTATATTAAATGACCAGTTTTGAAGAAATAATATTTAAATTGATTTATTAAAATCAATATTATTTAAAATTCTATTACAAATTAAAAAAAAAGAGAGACAAGACTCTTAATTCGAGACTGATCATTTAATAAATAAAATAATTAATGAAATTAAAATAAACTAATATAAAAAATATTAGGAAAATAAAATTATAAAATAAACACATGTCAAAGATTATATATGATAATATGTGTGTTTTGTGTGTGTGTGTGTTTGTGTGTGTGTACAAAGAAAAGTGATCAATAAATAAAACAGGGTCAATAATAGAATACAGGGTTAGACCCATTAAACAAAAGCCAAAAATACTAGGAGTTAAGAATGAATAGAATGATAAAATACTTAAGTAAACACAAAGGATCAAGAGAATAAACTCTAATGAAGAATAAACCAATGAAAAAGACTATTAAAAAAGACACCAATACCTACATAGATAAATAAACAAACAAAATAAATCCTGAAAAGAGACCTAAAAAACTAGGAGGACGGGAGAGGGACCCAACTTCTACTAATAATACAACCATTGTATCTATTTAAATTATTGGGTATTTTTTATATTTCTAGCCCTCCCTCAATTTATGATGATGGAAATGACCATAAATTTGTTAATGCAGCAATAGAGGCAGTTTAGCTCTGTCAACTCCTAGCAGAGCTTAGGTTTCCTACTGAATACTTGATCAATATTTATGGTGGAAATTAGAGTCCAATCCATCTTTTTGACAATCATATTACACAATGTAAGATGAAGCATGTCAACATTCATGTTCACTACTTACAATAATTAGTTCAGGTATAGGTTGTCACTCCTTTATATCATAGGATTAATTATCATATTTGCTAATGTCATTACAAAACCGTTGTCTAAAATCAATTTCATTAGGTTATGTGATATGTTAGGACCTTAGTAAGTTGCAATTATGGGGGAATAGGTTGATTTTCGTGTTGACACAACTTTTCTACTTAAACATCTAGAGCATTTCATTGATGGGGGGTTGTTGGAACCTAAAGTTTTGTTGGTTCATCACATCTCCATTGTTTCTATAAACTATTAATCCAATCGTCGACAACAAAGTAATCAAGTGAGTCGTCAATTGTTTAGTTGATTAACCGAATAGTGAACAATCACCTGAGTGGTCAACTAATAGGACTACCAACTAAGTGGTTGGAGGAATTGAGTAGATGATTGGATAGAATTAGTTATCTGTTTAGCTAATAAAAATTTGGGGCAACTAGAATTGTCAAATTATCGATGGTACAATACAGATTTCACAGAAACAATTGAAACTATTGATGCCCATATGTGGACCAAATATTCCACAATTCAAGGAAGTTAGTTATATTTTAACAATATAAATAAACAACCTTATGGGTTGAATATAACATACCAAGAATGGAATTCATTATTGATTCATTATGATGCATTGTGATGCTCTGATCATAATATATTGTGCTTAAGTGATATAATGGTGTCCTTGGACAAAAACCATCATTTTGGACTGTATTTACTGTTAAGTTTATTTCTTTTGGATTTTTTCCTTTGTCCTTTGCTTGTAGGTTCAATTTCCAACATTCAGAAATCAAGATTGCTAACCCAATCTGCATCAAGAAAGCCCTATATATCTATGTTTCTATGAGTACTTATTCTTAGTTAGCAATAAATTGCATAATTTAAAGTGTCGATAAACTTTTGAAGACTCCCTTTACAACTATCCAATGTTCCTTCCCTAATTTTGAGACACCCTTTCTCAAACATCCCACTACATGGACAATGTCTAGTCTAGTATATATCATATCATACATCATACTTCCAACAATATTTGCAAAGGGAACATAAGACATACTTTTTACCTCTTCATGTATCTTGGGATGCTTATCTATAGATAACTTTCACACCTATAGGAATGGGCACCTTTACAAATTTTTATCTCTACAAATTAAACCTCTACAATATTGTCTCAATATATTTCCCACACTTCAACTAGAATTTTTTGTTTATTTAATCTCTTTAAATTTCCATTCCCAAAGTAAAAATTTTAGCATCAAGATATTTTCTATCGAATTTAGAAGACAATTGATATTTTACATCCTTGATGAATTAGCATTTGTTTCCATTCAGTGACATGTCATCAAATATACAATACCACATGAATATAATGGTTATTAACCTACTTTGAATACATAGTGATAAGATTTTCTTGTTGAAAGTACAATTGACACTATGTAAGTATAAACTTTTTTTATACCAAATTCTTGGTGATAGTTATAATCCATACATGAAATTTTTCATCTTACAAACCAATTACTTCTTTCCCTTCACTACAAAACCTTTTGGTTCTTTCATGTACATTTCTTCTTCAATATCCCCATGTAGGAATGTGGGCTTTACATCCATATTCTCCACTCATGGTTAAAATAAATAACATTAGATAAAATAAATCCAATAGAATTTAATTTTTCCATGAAACAAAAAGAACTTGTTAAAATCAATTCTCCCCACCCAAGACTATGACTTTCCCGTAAGGTAGAATTTGTACTTCCCCGCGTCACATTATACATTCTTCTTCTTAGACACCCATTTGACACCATTATATTTTCTTCTAGCCACCAACTCAACTAGATTCCAAGTATCATTTTTATCCAAAACATACATTTCTTCCACCATAAAATTATTCCAAAGTTTATTACCCCTCAAAACCACTACCTCTTTGATAGTTCTAGGATCATCATTGGTAATATATTGTAGAATAAAACCAGAATGAAAAATAGGTGAGATGTGCCTTTTTATTTTTCTTTTATCCCAAACTAATCTCCTCGAGGTTGGGATTTGAGGTTTTTCCTCTTTTAATTCATCTTCTTCCCTTGAGTAAGATTCCTTACTCTCCAATTCAAAATATATTGTTTTTTTTCTTCTTCCAATTGTTGGAATTCTTGTTTAGGAAAAACTATAATAAACCTGGAATGGAAATTAGGTGGGATATGCCTTTCTTGTTGTCCTCTATCCTAAACTAGTCTCGTTGGGAATGAGGCTTGAGGTTCTTCCTCTTCTAGTTCATCTTCTTATCTTGAGTGAGATTCTTCATTGTACAACTAAAACTCTATTATATTTTTTTTCTTCTTCCTTTGGTTTGAATTCTTGCTTGGGAACAGCTTTAACCACTTTATGTACGACATCCTCATTATAACAATATTTTTTTGTCATTCGGTTCCAAAATTTATAACATTTCATACCATATTTATAACCAATAAAGGTATATATTTTAGCTTTTTCTTATCTAATGTACTTCAAATTTCCTTTGGAACATACACATAAGAATCAAAACCAAAAATTTTGGTATGTTTAAGATATGTTTTAACCTATCTATGACTTATTTTCAGTTTCATTATCAGTAGTAATATTGTTAGAAAAAAATTGAGAGGGAGAGGGTGAATCAGTATTTTAAACTAGTTAAAATTTTATTTACTTACTCAAATTTATGTACATAGTTGTTATGAAGTAAATCTGTTTATGTACACAACTTTGATGAAGACAAGTAGTGTATATCTAGCTCACTAACTATTTCAGTTAATTCATGATCTATTTAAATTGAATCAATATATTAGTATTCTTTTAAACATTAATTAAGCAGTAATCATGTGTAGTAAGAAGAGGATAAGTCATCACGTACAAGAAACACATGAACACCAATATTTTTAGGTGGAAACCCAATCTAGGAAAAAATGACAATTGTTGTCATCTTTGTATTCTTCTTTTATTATAAAGATAAATTTCTTACAATACTTGTACATGCGCAAACTCAAACCAGTACGCAGGAAACCACCTGCACAAGGCTACAACCTTCTCTTGTTTTCCAGCATCTATTAGAACGGAGCTACAACCCCCTTATCCTCTGTTCTTTGTGGATCACTTTTCAAAATATTTCAAACTCGATCCATTCAAAATATCAATACTAAAACCAATGTTGTATCAAATAATTGAATAAAATTAATCACCAAATCATTGAATAAGCCAAATATTGAATATCAAATAACCAAAGAAGCTAGATCATTTCAATTTGTTGTATATACTTTATCAAAATGTCAAGCCACCTACAGTTCATCACAAAAGCCAGATCCTATCACTGCAAACCATGGTCAACCTTATGTCAGAATATATACGCTATTATTATGAAACATACTTGTGTATATCTGCGCTTTCTTTTCAAATAATCCGCGTACATATCTCAAAAACACTGACCCCTGAAAATGAATCACTGCAATAATAAAATCAGTCACCGAAACACATATTGACCTTGTCACAAATATATGAACCAATTACAGATAGTAGCATCATTACTATTTAGCATTTCATAACATAATCAGTTCAACCTCAATCAGCACTGTCAAACACAGATTATAATGGAAGACTTCATCCATAGAAAGAAACAAAAACAACAAGATTGATCAGATGTCACATAAAACAAAACCCAAACATATGTATGTGACCCTTATAAGGGACTTTCACGTATCTACACACCTCTCAAGAAGCATACCTGCATCTAGATCTGTCCATACTACATAATTGATACGCGACTACCCAAAAGTGGATCCACGTATACACATGAAATTTCTGAAGAAAAATGTGTATAGATCTGTAACTACTCAATAATACCATCGGTACAGAATAGATCATCAATCAAACCCAAATCTTAGCACACACTATAAAATACACTCATCATAACATCATCATCACAAATCTATCAACCCATAAGCATATTATTTAATGTGTAGTCATTTTATATCTATAAGATCTAATCCATCATCACACTCTTGGGTCCACACTTATTTTTTATCAAACAAAGCACCAATCATGCACACTTATCACTTTGATCTCTATCTCCTTATATAGATTAGGCCTTAGCCAATACCTTAGGAAAAATTTGTAGTTATGTCAATGGTATTCTTTGAAGGGATCAAATATCCATTGTCATGCTCATTAATATGGACTAATACAATGGTAAATACCCCTAGTATTAAGAATACTATAGTGTCGAAATTGTGAGTGAATTTTCTTCACCATACTTGCATATGTATGTAGCTTTGCTTCACAGAACCCACATATACTTCTTCAAACATTATATTTATCATTCCTCTATCTCTAAAATGATATTCAATATGTAATGACCTAAATACTCATCAGGCTACCATCACATCGACATATTTATTAATTAGGTTTCCATCAAAGGCAAGACATTTATTGTAATGCCAAAAATCTTCCCCTTTGGACTTGATGGCAACTACTTTGGTGTTTGGTCACCATCACCTATAGGTACCCATAAACACATTTGTAGATATACCAAGTTTCTCTCCCAGGTCATCAATCATTCCCCAAACACAAAGATTCTCCCCCCCTTTGACATCAAGGGTAAAGGGCTAGCCAATTTTGAATGAAAGATTCTCTTCCTTTATTAACATGAGCATTGTAGATCTAATCTGCTAAGAATGAAATCTAAATATTGACTAGGCTCCCCCTCACCACGTGATGAATTAGCCGAAGATATGCAAATAAGTACATGCCTTTATGACTCAATCAAACTTACATTAATCACCCAACACAATGGGGTTACATATTTGACTCAACATTACATCACATGCCCAAAAAGTTGGGATTACATGACTCGACCACAATATTCCATGATAGAATTTTGCAATGGTTTAGAAGATAGGTATTTACATGACTTTTGCATCAAGAGACAAATATGGCATTTATAACCAAAATAAAAGACCCCAATAAAACCATGATAGTCAATAGAAACTATCATACACCATATAGAATTTAACAAGAGGCATTAAGTGTGACAACAACCACTTCTGCAACATATGTGTCTTTAGTAATATCATCCATGATATATACCTATCCATAATGCTATAGAAATTATAATGCTAGTAATGCACTATTAGAAGCATAGCTCCCCCTAAACTTGTGCCAATTGTCACTGTCACATATGATCACATTAACTTAGGCCATCAAAGTATCTTCATCAATTAGAAGGTTCATCAAAGCATCAATGTCATATTGTAGCAACTCATAAACCATCATGAGGTAACACCACTTCTAAGTAGCACTAATCAACATCAGGACTAGAATGCCAAATAAGAATTGTTTGAAGCATATGAGAGCCTTTTCTAAGTCTATCCCATTATTCCTTCATCATAGAGAAACATATGCAACTGTCTAGATTGAAACTTGTATATATGCATGACTGTCCTTCATAATATCTGAGTAATGAAAGAAAAATTTTGAATTTTTCATAACCACCGCTCCCTGAGCCTGTACTATTTGTACGTGTTCATTATTACTACATCAAATGTATTGTCTATAATATAAGTAAAATGAACATCAAAACAACATATGTATTCCCCCCCTTAAGTATGATATATCTGTAAGAATAATTAATGAAGTGATGAAGCAGAGACCATTCTTAGCTTATGTCTGAGATATTCAAAGGAATCACGTGGAAGAGGCTTTGCAAACATATCTGCAACTTGCTCCTTTGAGGGAACATACTCCAATTTGACCTTTTGTTAATGTACCTGCTCTCTTAGAAAGTAATATTTGATTGGAAGATTCTTTGTTTTTGAGTGCATGACAAGATTTTTAGAAACACTTATGGTAATAGTATTATCACACAAAATAGGTATTGGTTGAGGAAAAGTGATTTAAATATCTTGTAATGTTTTCGTCATCCATAAAAGTTGGGTATAGCAAGATGCAACAACAATATATTTTTCCTCTGTAGTAGATAAAAAAAATGGATCTTTGACTTTTACTGAACCATGATACCAAGTGGGGTCCCAAATAGAATGATCCTCCACTAGTATTTTTTTATCATCAACATTACCTACACAATCTACGTCTATGTATGAAGAGAAAAATATACATGTTTGGGATACCATGGACCATAACCTTGAGTGCCTTGTAGGTACTTGAATATTCTCTTGAATGGATGGAGATTAGTTTCTTTAGGATTTGCTTGAAACCATCCAACAATCCCAACTGCATGCACTATGCCAGGTCTTGTTCCTATAAGGTAGAGCAAGCTCTCGATCATAGATCTTTATTTTGGTTGATTTACTAAGGGAGAATCATCATTTGAACTGAGGTTATAACCTCTTACCATTGGTGTGCATAGAGGTTTGCAGTGTTCCATTATATACTTCTTTAAAATATGCTTTAGGTACTTAGTCTATGAGAAAAAGATCCCATCCTTTATTTGTAGAACTTGAAGACCAAGAAAGTAAGTTAGCTCACCAAGTAATGACATTTCAAATTCTTTTTTCATGACTGAGGAAAAAACTTAACTCATAAAATATTCATTGCTTCCAAATATGATGTCATCTATGTAAAGTAATTATTAGAAATTTACCATCATCCATCTTTATATATAGATTGATATCTGCAGATCCCTTAGTGAAACCTTGTTTTTGGGATTACTTGTCAATGCGGTAATACCATGCATGAGGAGATCTTTTTAGCCTATATAATGCCTTCTTGAGTTTGCAAACAAGGCTTTTAGCATTTCCTAGAATGAACCCTTCAAGTTGTTCAATATAAACTTATTCTTCTAGATCCCCATTCAGAAAGCAGATTTAACATCCATTTGATATAATTTAAACTTATGAAAGATTGAAAATATAAGGAACATTCTTATGGCTTCAAGTTTCGCTACAGGTGAAAATGTTTCTTCAAAGTCTATTCTTTGTTGTGCATAGCCTTTTCATACAAGTCTTTCTTTGTTTCTAATCACCTCTCTAGTTTCATTTAATTTGTTTTTGAATACCCATTTGGTCCGAATAACATTTTTATCATGAGGTCTTGGTACTAATTCTCATGTATGGTTCTTTTCTATTTGGTCAAATTATTAATCTATAGCCTTAACCCAACATCCATCTTTGCTAGCTTGATTCACATTTTGTGGTTCAGTTGTGGATAATAAGGCTAGATAAATAAAGTCCCAACAACATTTCTTTTAGTTTTTACACTAGCTTCCTTATCACCTGGAATTTGAGATTCTTGATTATTTTTCTAAACATACCTTGATGGAGTCTTTTATGATCCTTTTGTACCGTTAATTCCTTCTTATAATGCTTCATTGATTCCTTCTCCAACATTCTTCTCACTTGTTGTAGGAGTATCTTCGTCATTTTTTGGTGCTTCCTTTCTGGTACTTGTGGATGCTTCATCAATCACAAAATCAATGCATTCAACAATATTTTGAAGGTTTTTATTGTAGAAATTATATCATTTTCTTCTAGAGGAGTATCCAAGTATAATTCCTTCATCATCTCTAGCTTCAAACTTTCGAATATTATCATCATTTTTCTTTATGTAACATTTTCTCCCAAAGACTCTAAGATGCTTGATAGTTGGAGGTTTATCAAAGCGTAGTTCATGAGGAGTTATGTCATTGTTTACTTGAATATGAGCTTTTTTGAGTATATTTATTGTTGTATGTGTTGCTCCCCCCTACAAAGTATGAGGTGTCTCAAACTCATTAATCATCGCATGTGTCATTTTTTGGATTGTTGTGTTCATTATTTTTTCCACTCCATTTTGTTGAGGAGTTTTAGCTATAGAAAACTTCCTCTTGATGCCATGCTATTCACAAAAGTAAAAAAAATCATATGATTTAGATTCTCCTCCTCTATCAGATCTAAGGTATGTGATTTTCAAATCTAACTCATTCTCTACTAGAGATTTGAAGAGTTTAAATTTATCAAATGCTTCATATTTATGTTTTGGCAATCCAATCCAACACATGTGAGTAATATCATCAATGAATAATATAAAGTATTGTTCCCTCCAAGGAGACTTATTTCTCATAGTACCACAAAAATCAGTATGAATAAGTTCAATTTGCTTACTTGAATTACCCTCTCTGGTATTAAACTGCACCCTATCTTGCTTACCGAATTGACATGATTTTCATATGGTACTTTCTGGTAGAGAGATCTTAGGAAAGTCGTGAAATTCTCCCATTCAGTTTGACTTTTGTAGTTGAATAAAGTTTAGGTGTCCAACTATTCTATGCCAAATATAGTTTTCTTATTATTTTCTCAAGTAACAATGTTTTAAACTTCCTTCCAAGACATAGACATTACATGGAGTTCTCGTTCCCTTTATTATGATTTTACCTATATCAATATTTTGTGCCACATAATTCTTTTATATGAAAACCACCTCATGTCGTTGATCACACATCTGACTAACGCTCAATAATTTATATTTTAATCCATCAACAAATAAATCATTTCAGTTTTAACCTTTTCTTTCAACAATACAATTCATTTTCCTTTGGTAGCATCACGTGAATTATTTCCAACTATTACATTATTTTGTTTATTTATTTCATTAAAGGAAATAAAATTTTCTTTATCACCTGTCATGTGTTTTGAACATCCACTGTAAATATACCTCAATTTTTCTCAATCTCCTGCATATAAATCTAAACCACAATTCTCAGATTCTATGGTTTTCTTTTTCCATACCTTATATGTTATTTATTTTTGTTCATTCTGAAGAGCAGATCATACTTTCTTCTACATTCAATTTCTCTATGCCCAAATTTATTACAAAAGGAACATTTTGATTCATATTGAAGACGTGAGAAGGTATTGCAAGCGTATTTATTTAACCCAACCTCATTCGTTTGTTTTCCTACTTCTCTAATCATGATAGTTTTATAACGAATACACTGAGCAACCTTATGACCAAAATTATGAAAAAATAAGCATTAACCATTAAAGTAAAAGCTTTTGCAAGTGTGGTATCTTATAGTGTAGATTTCCCTTTGACTTTGACAAGGGTGATTCACCTGAGAGAGATTTTATCCCTTACTCCTTTATTGAGAGCTAGAATTTTGTTGATTGCTTCCTTTTACTACATTGAGATAGTGTCTTACATCTCTTTCAGAATATTTTACAGTCTTTGATAATTCTCCATTACATCTGAGACATGCTTTTACAAGAGGAGAGCATTGTACTTTGATGATTTCATCTAAGGTCTCATATCCTTTAGAAAATCTAAGGTTTATGTTTTTTTCTTTCTTATGTTACTTCCTTAAACTTACAACTTCTAGTTATAATTTTTCATTATGCCTCTCCTTTCCTAGGATTTGTTTTTTCAAAGAAACTTCTACTAATTTAGCTTCTTCTAAATGGATTTTAAGTTGAATTATTTCTTCTATGATATTATCATTTTCTTCTACGACATTTATAAAAACATAATCAAATTCATCAATACATTTACCTTCAAATGCCATAGGTAGTTGATATTCTTGATGAGACTCATCTTCTTCGCCATTTGAAAGACCATGACTATCTTTGTTTGTCTAGAAGCTTCTGTTGTTTTCAAAACTTCTTCTAACATTAATTTTTTTTGCATCCTTTCCTTTCTCATGGTTTTCTCTATAAGGGCATTTAGCAACATAATGATTAACTCTTCCACAAGAAAAACATGTAACATACCCCTCTAGCCTATCCTGGAATAATAGCTTATTAGACTCCCAATTCTCTAAATTTTTCTTTTTTTACAGCTAAGATCTAACTATTGTCTTACGTAATATATTTATCATCGTAGGAACAAGTATTATTCCTATTACTATACTCATTTCTTAACAGTTTATGCAATCTCATAATATTGAATCATTCTTTTATGCTTTATTGCATCTGTAATGGGAACCCTTACATTCATATAAAAAACTTATATACTGAGTGTGAAGGAATAATCATGGCATGCAACCTATGTAATCTTCTTGTTAATCCACACTAACATTAATGGAATATTATCTTATTTTTATTATGGCTGGCATTTACCATACATCATTAATATAATTAAGCATCATCAAGGTGATCTGACCAACCCTTGGTTCAACATGCATAACTAACTATTTAAACTATCCTTGTCAGAAGATTTCCTCTACCTATGCAATTAGAAACACGATCCCCTAAGTGTCCCACATGCACCAGAGTTACCACTAGATGTTAAATGTAACAACTATCTTAACACTATTATATGACAATTTCAAAATAATGAATTCAAGGAGACATTACGGGAATTATTAACATCACACATTGTAATTATCATTTTCCAACTCCTTTAGTATGGTCAAAAGAATATTAACATGCACTGCAAGCCCATAATAGCTACAGTCATTACATAATAAAACATTAACATCGTAATATATTTATGAATATTAGTCACATGCAAATTCTACCATCAATGGGTCCTATAACTATTATCCACTGAACATGCTTCTATAGTTAACTTCACACTAGAATGCAACTATTATAAAACGAACTCACAAAGGGATAGAAATGATAGCTGAACGCCTTAGAATTCAGCCTCTTCGAGGGGGAAACCTCCTTTACATTACACAAATGAACAATTCTTAGATGATACAAATGACAAAACCTCCTTTCTATATATAGGAGTCTAAGGAGTAACAATATAACCTAGACGACCTAACAATAATAATATAAAGCCACAAAAATAACAATAGAGGGATTCTATGGGGCGCAGTAATAAAAATATGGGGACAATAGGGGTAGAACAATATTAATAAGGGATACAACTACAATAGTAATGGGGTAATAACTAGTATTATAGGGACCTATCATGCCCCTCTCCTTCAAAAAAAGTGTTGTCCTCAACGCTTGTATAAAATTCTCATCCTCCAATGTGGAATCTTCAGTGGATATGTTCTTCCACTTCATGAGATACTTCGAAATTGATCGATTTCGTAGCTGTTGAGTTCTTGTTTCTGTGACTGATTCTGGTTCCAATATAATTTTTCCTTCCTCGTCAAGTTCTGGCAATATTGTTTGAACTGGGAGCTTGTCGCTTATAACCTTCTTTAAACATGAAACATGGAAAACTGGGTGCACTCGAGATGCGCAAGAAGCTCCAATTTTGTATGCCATAGTACCAATCTTTTGCAACACCTTGTACGGACCATAATACTTTGGTGACAATTTATTATCCTTCTTAGCTTGCTTGAGGGACATTTTTTTATATGGTTGTAGCCGTAGGAAGACCCAATCACCTACATCAAAACTTCTTTCACTATGATGTTGATCTTCCAGTTGTTTCATTCTATTCTGTGCCAGCATGAGGTTATCCTTTAAGAGATGGAGGACTTGTTGTTGATGTTTGATGTGATGTTCCACTACTTGAACCTTAGAAATTTCTCTTAAATATGATGTGATGGATGGTGGATGATATCCATAAAGTGCCATCAATGGGGTCATTTTTGCTGTTGTATGGAAGGAAGTGTTATGCCACCATTTAGCTAGAGGCAACCAATTGACCCATTGTGTCTGTTTATCATATACAAAGAAATGAAGATATCCTTCCAAACATTTCTTTACTATCTCAGTTTGCCCATCAGATTGAGGATGATAAGATGAGTTATGAGCTAACTGAGTACCAAGACAAGAAAATAATTCTGTCCAAAATTTCCAGTGAAAATGGGATCTCTGGTCACTTACAATAATTTTTGGGTTTCCATGTAGCTTTTGAATTGTTTCCATAAATGCAGTAGAAACTGTACTGGCTTTCAATGGATGTGATAACGCATAAAAGTGTTCAGACTTGGTAAGTCTTTCAACTACCACCATGATGACACTCTTTCCCCCAGACTTGGGTAAACCTGTGATAAAATCCATTGAAGCCTCCTCCCAACGTTGGCTTAGAAAGGATAAAGGTAGTATAGACCCAAGGTCTTAATTGTTTCACCTTTATTTTGTTGGCAAACCAAACATTCTGCCACAAACTTTTGAATATCCAATTTAAGGCCATCCCAAAAAAAATCCTTCTTAACCTTGTGGTAAGTTTTTAAAAATCCTAAGTGCCCTCCTAAGGGAGAAGTGTGCAATTCCATAAGAATATTTTGTTTGAGCTGCAAATTCTTATAGAAGTATAAGCGATCTTTGTACCATAATGAATCATTTTGCGAGCTAAATGTATGTAATGGAATCTTGTTGTAACTTTTGAATAATTGCCCACACTTCTTCATCATTCTTCCACTCCTTCTTTGCTTCGTTTATCCAATCTGGTTGGATAATAGAAATGGCGCACAACAATGCTCCCACATCTTCATTCTTTCTTGAGAGTGCATCTTCCACCACATTTTGCTTCCCTTTTTTGTAGATGATTTCAAATTCATAACCCAACATCTTTGTGACCCACTTTTGTTGCTCTTCAGAGAATAATCTTTGTTCTAAAAAGTATTTAAGGCTATCATGATCTGTTTTACCTTGAAGTGTCTTCCATTAGGTAGGGTCGCCATTCTTAAGTGCATGTAGTATTGCCAACAATTCCTTCTCATAAATAGCTTTGTGTAAAAACTTTCCCTTGATTGGATGACTTTCAAAAGTAATGGGTCTTTCATCTTGCATTAAAAAAGCACCAATTCCATTTCTTGAAGCATCACATTCCACAATAAAGGTTTTTGTGAAGTCAGATGTAGCTAAGACCGGTTCTTGGCACATTGCCTCTTTAAGATGTTCAAAGGCCTTTGTTGCTTCTAGAGTCCATGAAAATGCATCTTTCTTCAATAATGTTGTTAAAGGTGCTATTATTCTCCCATAATTCTTAACAAACTTGCGATAATACCCTATCAACCCAAGAAATGCTCGCAGATGCTTTATGGATGTGGGGATTTTACATACCTTAATGGCTTTAATTTTACTAGGGTCTACCTTAACTCCTTCAAGAGATACAATATGACCCAGATATTCCACCTCTTGTACTCCAATGAAACATTTGGATCTTTTTGCATATAATTGTTTCTCCTCTAATACTTGTATCACCCTGTCAACATGTTCAACATAATCCTTCCAAGACTTCTTTTAGATTAGTATATCATCAAAAGATACTAACACAAATTTTCTAAGGAAGAGTTTGAAAATGAAATTCATCAAACCTTGAAATGTAGAAGGTGCATTGGTAAGGCCAAAAGGCATGACCAAAAGTTCATAATTACCCTCATGAGTTCTAAATGTTGTTTTCGGAATGTTTTTAGTCTTCATTCTGATTTGATGATACCCTGAATGAAGATCCAACTTGGTGAAGTAAATTGATCCCTGCAATTCATCATTGACAGGAATGGGAAACTTATCTTTAATAGTGAGCTTGTCGAGCTCCCTATAATATGGACACATGTGCCATGATCCATCCTTCTTGTGCACCAATACTATTGGAGCAGAGAAAGAACTTTGACTAGGTTGAATTATACCAACCTCTGGCATTTCTGCAACCATATGTTAAATTTTGCTCTTTTGAGCATAGGGATATCTGTACGGCCTAACGTTTGGAGAAACACTTCCTGGCATCAGATGAATAGAATGATCATGATCACAAATAGGTGGGAGACCTTTGGAAGTCTTAAATACCTTGGAATGATTGTCCAAGACTTTTTGGAGATCTGGAGAAATAAGTGATTCCAATGTGGAAACATCTAGCGAATATAATTATGCAATTACACCTCTTTGTTCCTTTTTTAGAATCTTTTTCATACTGTTAGAGATGATTATATTTCCCACTTTCCCTGCAATACCCATTAATTAAACTTCCTATCCTTCCACAAAAAATTTTATGAAAAGTTCTTGAAAATTAAAAGCTATTGTACCCAAGGGTTGTAGCCATTGGACTCCTAGTACAACATTAGCACCTCCTATTGGAATGGAAAGCATTGGGCTAGTCAATACATATTCTCCCATGGATAGCTTGATATTATGGCACTTTCCAGAGCAATTTATCATTCCTCCATTTGCAACCATCACTTGACACTCTGGAGCTAGATATAGGAAGCAATTCAATTCTTTTTCTACCTTACAATGAATAAAATTGTCGATACTTCCTGAATCAATCAACACTATTACCTTTTTCTTCTTGATTTGTGCTTCTATCTTAATGGTTTGAGGAGTGGTAATTACAACCAATGCTTTACAAGATATGGTCATATTCATTTCTTCTTTATCTAGGCTTTGTTCCTGGAGTATATCCTCTTCCTATGACCTTTCTTGCTCCTTTCCTTCCTCCTCTTCACAATCTATGTATAATAATTTCTTCTCAGAACACTTATGACCTTTAGTGAATTTGCTATCACAACTGTAACAAATCTCTTTTGCTCTTTTTGTTCCAATTGTTGTGGTGTTAACCTTATAGGTTGTGGAAGGCTAGTGGTAACAACACTTCCATCTTTATAGTTGTGACTGGTATGCTTCCTGGTTGCCATAATTTTTCTTTTCATTTTTCTTGCTAACTTGAATGCGTTCTCTAATGAATCAGGTTCCCAAAGGTGAACATCATGTTGGATATTATCCTTTAAAGTCCCTATGAACACATCACTCCTATGCTCCTCTGGAATGTTTTTTACCCATATTTTCAATTTTTGGAACTCCTCAATGTGCTCCATTATTGAACCATTTTGTTTGAGACTTATCAATTGGCTAAAAAAAGTGTTCCTTTTTGTATCCTCATAATGTGCTGTCAATTCTTCCGTAAAAATTTCCCAAGTGATAATTTGTTTATGAGAGCAAAGCCATTGAGTACCATAAAAACTAATTTGGTTCCAAATATAAAGTTGAAATATGTACCTTTTGTGTGTTTTGCACATTATTTGAGATCGAAAAAATTGCTCCATCTGTAATATTCCACGTTGCGAGATCCTTGCCATCAAACTTCCTCATATCGATTTTTGGAATATGGTGGGTCTTGATCCAACATTAGAGTCTATGGAATCATGATTAACATTTCTTTTGTTCTCATCATGAAGTTTCCTTTACTACCCTTTCACCATTGGTGACCATTTCTTGTAGCAACTTATTCATATTTATCTTCAATTCTTCCATGTCTGTCTTCAAATCTATCTTCAAATCGTCCATCTTAGCTTCCACGTCCTTCATCTTAGCTTCTACGCCTTTCTTTAAACAATCTATCTTAGCTTCTACAAATTTCTTTAAACCATCCATCTTAGCTTCTACATCTTTCTTTAAACCATCCATCTTAGATTCTATTCCTTTTTGTGCAAGTGACACTTGTTGCACTTCGTCTCATAATTTTGATATATCATGTTGCATTTCTTCTTCTTCTTCATGAGTCATGCTAGAGCTTTCAGGTTGCCTACTAGGTGTTTGCATTTTCTCTCCTTAGGGCATCAATTACTGATAATAATGCTTTACTATGCCCATTGAATTCCATCAAACTAATTTTTCAAACCAAGCTTATGCAAAAATTTAAAAAAAATTACACACATTTTTTCACTTTGTAGGAGCTTGATATTGAATCTAATGTTTCTCTATAATTTCAGATCATCCAGTTCTAAAATTGCGAAATGTAGTAGCCCTCTACATCCTCTTTCCAATGCCACCAGTCTGATCCAAATTGGATTCTCCAAGAAAGAGTTATGCACAATCTCCCAAGATGACCTGATTATAGACCTTTCTAGAAGAGCGAACTTGTATGAAGTGTCATGTGTCACTGTTTCAACCTTTGGCACTAAAAAATAAAAACAAGAAACTACAGTCCATGCTCCTTCTATAGCTTCTTAAAAAATTTCAATCCGATGCTCAGAGAGAAAGTTATCATGATTTTCCCCAGGTCACTTGTTTGGAATGTAATTTAGAAGTCTGCAAAAAGACTAGCTTCCTCAGATCACATCTTCGCAAATATAGTGTGAAAAGCTCTAAAATTTGGACCCAAGGTTCAGTACAATTTTGTCTCAAATGGGTTTTAGTTTTCACTTCTAAAACTTCGTAGGAAAAGAGTTATAGTGAGAATTCCACAATGACCTATTTGGAGTAGCGAAAACCTAGAATCCAAAGCTCTGATTCCAAATGTTATGAAACCAACTCACAAAAAGATAGAAAAGATAGTTGAACACCTTAGAATTCAGACTCTTTGAGGGGACAACCTCCTTTACATTGCACAAATGAATAATTCTTGGATGATACAAATGACAAAACCTCCTTTCTATATATAGGAGTCTAAGGAGTCATAATATAACCCAGCTGACCTAACAATAATAATATAAAGCCACAAAAATAACAATAAAGGGATTCTATGGGGCATAGTAATAAAAATATGGGGACAATAGGAGCACAAAAATATTAATAAGGGATACAATTACAATAGTAATGGGGTAATCACTAGTATTATAGGCACCTATCAGCAACGCGCATAAGAAATCTGTCATTCCCATAGTGGAGATAAATTTAACCATCCTTATAACTCTGCTAAATGATTTTGATCTCATAACAAGGAACACATACCATTCAAGTGAATCTCATCATATTAGAGTGAAAAATAATTAATTCTATTAATACATAAGCATATAATATTCATCAAGTATTCTCACGACGAAGAAATTTAAGAACTCTTCTCATAAACAACTGGAACATGTTGCAGCCTCAGAATTATGCTACTGAAACATGGGGTATAACCACATGGTCTAGACCTTAAGACAACTCCTTTTCCATTTAAAATGGTGGATCCGACTGGGCATAATGGGACCTGTTTCCCAATGTGGGTTTTAAGATGAGATTAGGTGGTTAATGAGTATTTTGCAATAGAATAATGATAATCTAAGTGACTTATTCTATGATGCAATTTCTCTAACTTAACTTATTCTAATATAAAACCGAGTGTTCTTGTATGGTATGAGATCTACAAAGATATCCTTTTAACATGTGATAATAAATATTGAACACAATTAAATGGATATGATAATGTAAAAGATAATTCCCTTGACTAAATAGTTAGTCAAAGAAATTTATAAAATATATTGCATGTTTAATTAGTTAGATATGAAAGTCAAAACTTTAGTTATGACATCAAACAAAAGTGCAATTAATGCTTCACAAAAAAAATAAATCTCATGTATAATTCATGAAAATAAATTTTCCCACTAATTAAATGTAGACATGATTATGCATACATGATAATAGTACCAGATGTCTGAAGTCCTGCTCATTTGACAAATGACATAGACCAACTTCTTCCTTCAAATAAAACTGTCTCCCAAGAATACAAAAGTGCATCAACAAAGGAAAGTAGTCTGATATCTAAAAGAAAAGATCATGTTCCATGATTTCACCAAAGCATTAACAAACTTACAATAGTGCATTCTTTGCAAATGTTTTTGATAAAATTCTGAACCCTTCTCTAAATGCATGAGAAGGGTATAAATACTATTCTAGCTAAGTGTGCAAAAATAGATTATACAAAATTTGAGGAGGTTTCGAGCAACCTTCCTCCTACATAGGTAACTAACTCCAAAAATAAATAAATATCAACTAAACATAACTAACAGGATGACTTGTTGCCTGCCAGCTTATCCTTTAAATTGCAAATATCAATTATCGGTTGAATTTGAGGAGGTGGCTTGAAATGAGATTTGAGTTGTCCTGTAAAGATTACATCGGCAAGAGGTGGCAACATCCTTTGGGCCGCATGAAGGGAATAGTTCAGGGTCATAATCTGGCTATATGGCTTAACCAGATACTGCCAATACAACTCCTAGTTGGTCGTAGTCAGTTTTGTAATTGCATCTCTTTGATTCCACGCTTTTTCTTGCCAGCTTTTACTCAGAGTAGTTAAGTCGGGCATTTCTTTCATATTACCCTCCTTCATGAGATTGGTAGCGAACATTGTATGATTTACTACGTTAATGATATTCTTCGATACTCCAGCTACCCTCGTGACTACCAACTTAGCCTATTTTATCCTGGCAACCCAATTAGTGAAGAGGATGTCCTTGTGATTTTCCTCAATCTCAGGTAGATTGGCCTTCTTTCCATCTTTTGATTCTTGCCATTCGATGAAATCGGATATTTTGGTGTTTAAATCATTAAACTTTGTTCTCTGATCAATGAATTTGTCTATGAGCTAGTTGCTAGTAATCAAGTAGGGAATGATGTGTGACAGCTTCTGGCAGAAACACTCTTACTGCTTGACTAGAAGAGAATTTAGTTCTAGAGCCTCTTTAATAAATTCCTCAGTAGTGGGAACATCCTTGTACCTGTCCATAGATTGTTGTAATTCTTGGAGCTGCATGTTTTTGGTCGATAAGTCGGCTTCATGGCTTATTTTCAAGACTTCCATGTCCTGCTGCAATTGTGTAAGTTGCTCGGCTGCCTGCTTGTTTGCCCTTGCTTTTTCTGTCTCGAGCTCTTATTCGAGCTGCGTTATTCTTTCCTCCTTTTCCTTTAGCAGAGTAGACACCTCAATATCCTTATCCATAGTGGCTGATGTGTATGCTCGTGTGAACTGTGATAGTCTAGTCAAGTTCTCAACCAGATTGAAAGGCATGTCCTTCCAATCAACATCCATCGGTTCATCTCCAGGTGAGAATTCAGGTTCATCTACCCTTCTCCTTTTCCTTTGCCTTCTGAATACAACCTTGTGTAGGGGGCTATACAATACATCAAGTGGAGGTATCTCTCTCAGTTTCAGAAAAATTTCTGATGTGGCAGAGCAGGGATAATTTCAACATGCTGGGATGTTGTTGTTTCTCGATCCATAGGTGTAGATTGTTCGCCGAAAGACTTGGGCTCTGTATCTTGATGAATTTTTAGAGGAGCCTTGAATTCCTTTGTTTCTTAAGTATTTGGAGCTTTGGAGTGTCTTGCAATTTCTGATTGAATTGATCCCATTCCTACTCCAAACTAGTGCCTTGGGGCTCTGAACTTGTCTCTATGGTCGGGGTGGCCATTACTTATTTTTCAGCTCGCTTCCTACTGGACTCAACCATGTTGTCTATATCCTAGATTTTCCCTATGTCTCATGGATTCTCAGTTTTTACCTAAGATTCCTTTTGAGAGCTAGGGGTTATGCTATTGATAGTGTTACTTGGGTAAGGCTTATCTTTGGGCTTTAATAGATGCATTGGAATGACCCAGAGCCTCTCATTCCTGAATTCCTGAAATTTTTGAAAATATTTGGGTTTCGGGTTCACCTTTGTCCATTCAAGTGCCTGCTTGAAAGAAATCACTGACTGTAACAAATCCTCAAAGTAATTATCTCCAAGATTATACAGCTTGATCTTTAGTCCTATAGTGACATTGTATGCCACTTTGTTTGGGTCGAATTTCCTTGTAGGCAATGTACGAAGCCTGAGGGATTCCATTTGTGTTGATTCCTTAGTAGCATGGGCAAAATTATCTAAATTAAAAGAGCCACATTTCATAGGGAAAGTAGGCCATAATGACTTCTTGCCATCTTTAAGAACTTTAGTCGGGCGTATTCCTACATTCTGGTAGGCAATCTCTCTTACTAATAGCTTATTAGAAGCATATAAAGGAACGACATGTGGATCAACAGTGCTACCAAAAATCCTAATGTAGGTGAACCATTCCTCAATGAAATACTTTCCTACAGCAAGCAAGTCTACTGCAGCTTCTTGGGAAAACCTAGGGGCTTTCTTATTAAAAATCATTTGGTGTAGGGGCAACACAATAGAATGAAATATCTTATAGAATTGAGGGATGTAATGTGATTCCCATATTTGTTTATGACTGAGATGGATTGGGTAAGGATCTTGTATGGTCCATTTCCAACCCCTGGTTGGAAATGTCATGCAAAAATAGATAGCATCCACAATATAAGCACAAAAATAGAGGGGATGGAGGTTATCTAAAGAGGAGGCTTTCTTTTGTCAATATTTAGTAATGGAGGTGGCTAAGTTGTCATATAGGATAGAACGCCAATTCATGATATAGGAATTAACACAAGCGTCAATCAAGGGAATCCATTCTATTGAAAACCTAGTGTTATATGGCGGTCCATACAATCTACATAACATTGTTGTTGCATAATTGTAGTGGTTTTCCAAAGAGGCTATTGCATACATACTCGATTTGTCATACTTTTATTTATTTTCTAACATTCTCCAAGTCTGAATTAACTTGAAGGGGTCTGGATTATTCTTTGCAATGTTAGCCACAAAGGTTTTGTCGTAGATTATTGAACTGCCTATCGTCAATGATAAGGTTTTCGACCACCCATCTGATCATGTTTGTGTAGGGGAGGATTTTGGCTTTTGCTCCTATCCTATGAAGGACAGAACAGGAGGCATCCCTGCATTGAGGTCCGGAAGGCTTTGTTGACCCAGTCGTTTCTCTCATAACAATGATTTTAGGATGCTTGTCCTCTAGTCTATTGTAAATTACTTCTGAAGTTGTTGCACCTCCAGTTGCATCGCAAACTGTATCAACAAAGATAGGAGACATCTCTGTATCCTCTGTTTCAACAACGGTCTTCTTAGTTTGATTTTGCATCACCTTTCTTAAGGACATGTCTTTTGTTGCTTGCCTAAAATAGACAAGATATATTAGCGCAGACGATATCAAGTAATTAAGACTGAAATCCTCTATGAAATGACTTTGGATCGTGAAAAAGGTTTTTATGAGATATTCGATTATAAATACCCATAACCTGGAAAATGATTATCCTCCCTCAGGCCACTAAACATTTAATAACCTGTCAACTCATTTGTTCTTATTGTTTAAAATGTAAGTGTTTCACATGCTTTACCTCCTTAATCACAGATCATGGTCTTTAAAGGGGTATCGTATAATGCTTAAAAGATATATCAAGCGAAATGCGATTGTGAAAATCACAATATTGCATTTTGCATATCGTTAACGTTTGTCCTAAGGCATGTTCAAGTTTTTTGTGAATTGCAAAATGCAATTGCGTAATGACAAGATGAGGTTATCACAACGTGAGACCTTTTTGCATATTGCAATTTTGTAAGGGTTTTATAAAATAGTTATGTCGAAAAGCGTGATATGCGATTTGCGATATAAGTTTCCTCCTTAGCTTATTTTTCAAGCTTTTGCTAAGTTTTCTTTCTATAGTTAGGAATTATTATACTAGGCTTAAAAATTTAAAAATGGTCCCCATTTACAACTCAAATGCTAGCTATTGTTAGTTAAAAAATGGGGGGGTTGTTTCGTAGTACAATAATTGGCGATTCACTTGGGAGAACCAGTTATCTCTGAGTAATCTTTTGAAATTTCTAAAAACTTTCAAAGTAATTAGAGTTATAAGAATAATGATTTCATGAGTTATAAGGTAAACAACATTCCTCTTGAACCATAATTACTTTCTCAGGCCCATGTGCTTAATTACTTCACCCTTGTAACGATAGAAATATAAATGTTAGCATCAGCCAATAATAAGATTTAAAGTAATATAGTAGGTGCCTCCTCCAAATTAGTCTTTTCATTTTTTACCCATTTACCACAGATAGAGCCTTTGCTGTCAGCAAGCATTCATAGACTCGACAGGGTTACCTTTTAACCAACAATGATCCATTATCCCACCTGTATGAATTTTCAAATTTCAAAATGATATTTGTTAGAATTGAATCTCACTTGGAATTTGTCCCTTTTTTACCTTTTGAGTGTAATCGTTTTTCTTAAACGACATTTTCTAGGTGTGGTAACCTACCAATGACAATGCCATTCACCGATTGTAAATAAACTGAAAAAGCTAGCTCTTGATGAGACACCTTGTCTTTTGATCAAGAATATCATTAGCTATTACCCTGTTTTATATGCAGTATTGGTAATATCAGTTTTAATTACTTCCCTATGAACATGGTAAAAAATCTCATAATGAGACTCTTTATCTTTGAAGTTTTTTATATTTTAGAATTACACTCTGAAAAAGGAAAAATGTAACAAATGAGGTGGGCCATTGGCCTTTTTAAGGGTCTTGGGTGATAATTATAGAGTTTTTAAGATATTTATATGCATGAAGTCCTTACTAGGTGAATGATTCTTTTCTTGACTAATAACAAAACCTTCATATCCTATAAAGATAAGAGTTTTTCGTAAAACAAAAAAAATTAAGCAAGATCAAGCTTTTCCAAAGGGATGAATTTTATTTTAGTACTCAAATGTCCTAATTATTTCTTTTAACTCCTATTTTCGTATAAAAGCAAAATATCAGAAATGTTATCAAAGACTTATTTTGAAAAGCCGGGAGTAAATACTAGTTAACCATTATTTTCCTAAAAATCAGTATATTACAAAATTGGAAGAGGTTATCTCCTAAGAAAATAACCTTTTCAATATTTTCCCATTAACAGGCAAAGAATCTTTCCTACTAGACAAGTCTTGTAAAATAAACATTGATTATCCAATTTTTTCAATAATTTGAAAACGACCAAGCCATAGTATTTGGAATTTGGTATGTATACCTTTTTCCTCATGCTCCTTGTCCCATTTTAGAACTAAATCACCTACTTCAAGGGATTTTTTACTGGCAGAAGTTGTATAAAAAAAAGATTTGACTATTTGCTGATGATGGAAGTGGGTTTCTTTAGCCTTTTCTCTTTCTTCTTCGAGTTTGAGAATTTGAAATTGTCTAGCTTGGAGAGAAGATGAAGGGCTTTCATTAATAAATTACATTAGGGCAAGATATGGGATTGCTACATTTGTGGGAAGAACAACTTCTTTTCTGTAAACTAAAGCGAAAGGAGAAGAACCAATAAAGGCTTTCTAGGTAATCATGTTAATGCTTTATGCCAATTCCTGTGATTTTGACCAATAGTCCTTCTGATAATTTTGATGAGGTTTTTGTTTGTTGATTCTGCTAATCCGTTACCTTGAGGATAATAATTAGCCGAATATTTCAACTTGAAACCTAGCTTAAGAACAAATTCTACCATTGTATTTCCAGAAAAGTAAGATGCATTGTCGAACATTAAAGCCGAGGGTAAGCTAAACCGAGTAATTATGTATTGATCAATGAAATCTGTGATGTTTTTTGTATTAGCTATCTTTAATGAGACAACTTCTACCCACATAGTAAAGTAATCAATAGCTGTAAGGATGTACCTATGCTACTTGGAAGAGTTAAGAATTATCTCACCAATTATATCTAATCCCCATTGTTGAAATGGTTGTTGGATGTTAACTGGTTGTAAAGGGAATGCTAGCTTTCTTTCACTTTCAGCCATGGTTTGTCAAGTTTTTCACTTCCTTGCATATTCATGTGCATCTTTAAATATCGTTGACGAGTAATATCCTACATGTAGGATTTTGTGAGCAATGGTATTTCCTCGAAAATGTCCTCCAGCTGGTCCATCATGTAATTCCTACATGATCTTCTCAGCTTCGGATTTCTCTAAGCATCTTAGGAATACTGAATCATAATTCTTCCTAAATAATATGTCGTTGACTAGCTCATACTAATTTGACTTCAATCTTAAAGCTCACTTTGTTTTAGAATTAAGGTGCATAGGAGCATATCCATTTTTAAGATAAAATTTCAAATCAGCATATTGTGATTGTGTATCTTTGAGGCTTACCTTTGATATTTGCACTTCATTACCTTGATCTTCTTTTGATTGCAACTATGAAGCTCCTATTAACATCTTGCAAAAACCTTCATCCCTGATGATTTTAGCTGGCCGGATTTCTACATCGTATTCTTGGAGCGCAGTTACCTAATTAGCTCTTTTCTCCCCTACTTCTCTTTGAATCAATAGTTGTTTTACTGCATGGTAGGGTACATCTATCTTTCTATGGGTTTTAAGAAGAAAAGTATTGAAATGCTTCAAAGTTTTAAAGACAACAAATGCTTATTTCTCTATAGCTGATTAATTTAATTCGGCACCTTGCAAGTTAGAATTGAAAAATGAGAAGGGTGCCTCAACATTTTCATCATTCAGTCGTGTCAAAATTGTAGCATACGAAGTATCAAATGAAAAAGTATATAATACAAATGGTTTGAGGAAGTCAGGAGTTTTTAATGAAGGGGCATTAATAATGGATTTATTTATCAACTCAAATGATTCTCTTTCATCCTTGTTCCATCTGAAAACTACAGTTTTTCTTATCATCACCTGAAGGGGTAAGGCTATTTGTGAGAAATCTGGGATGAATCATTTAACAAAATTTATTTGGCCTAGGAATGATTGCATGGTTTTCTTGTTGTGTGGGAGGGGGATTTTTTCTATTTCTTAGACTCTATTAGGACCGATGTAAATTCCTTTCTTTGATACTATAAACCCAAGGATTTTTCCTTCTGGTAAAGAAAAATAAGATTTCTTGGGGTTTAAGGAAATGCCATATTTCACGCATGTTTCAAAGATGTCCTTGATTTCACTTAAATGATTGTTCCTGTCCCTAGAATAGACTGTGATATCATCCAAGTAAATACCAACCGATTTATTGATTAGACCTCTAAAGGTAGTGTCCATATGACGTTTAAATATGGCACCAACATTTATGAGTCCAAAAGTCATTTTCTAATAGGCATATGTTCCCCACTTGGTCCTGAATTCAATCTTTAATCTATCATCTAGATGCACAAGGATTTGATTATATCCTGAGAATCCATCTAGAAAAGACATTAATTTAGAACCTCCAACTGATTGCAGTACCTGTTCCATAGTAGGTAAGGGAAAATTTTACTTTTGACAAGCTTTATTTAGGTTTCTAAAATCAATGTAGATCCGAATATCACCATTCTCTTTCCTCACATGTACCATATTCGATACCCATTTAGAATGCCTGATATCGAAGATTATCTTGGCTTTCAAAAGCTTGTTCAATTTTGATTTAATTTGATTTGCAAGGTTGGGGTGAATTTTTCGAAGATTTTGTTGAACTAGTTTTTCATTTGAAGTCATGGTATGGTATGCTGGATTATAGAGGTATCATAGGTTTTGAGATCTGCATAATCCCAAGCAAAGACACCTTTGTATGTTTTCAATAACCTGATGAATGATACTCTTTCTTGAGATGTTAGATCAAGACCTAGGTTGATATTTTGAAGTTTCTCACTTGATCCTAGGTTTACTACTTCAAATCTCAGAGTAGAACTTTGAGTTTTGGAGTTAGTAATTTTCTTAAATCTATCCTTCAAATCATAAAGATCTTCCATCTTAACCACAGACTTATGAATTGGCTTTAGATAAAGACTATTTTTTATTTTTATATCTTGCTTATGCTCATCTATGATATGCTCTTCATATGATCCTTCTGATGTAAGGAAATTTACTATATCTGCATCATTATTGAATACTCTCCCATTTGTTATATTGTTGGGAATATATGGCCTCAATATTAATTCTATTGAGAATCTGTCTAGACTAAATTCTTCTAGTGGTATAAGTCTAGATGCTACATTGAAAAGTAAGTAAGCACTTGCGTTCTGGAGTCTAGGGATTGAAGAAATGTTGAAAGCATAAAAATGAGAAGTCAATTTTTGAGCTAAAGATTGATAGTGTTTAAGGTGCCAAGAAACGCAATGAATTTTATTTCTCACTTGTTTCAAAATTATGTCAAAGTCACCATAGACTCGAAGGTATTTGTCATTAAGACCAATGGCTTTATACAATCCTTGGATCAGTGCTTCACATTTGGAAATATTATTAGTACACTGAAATTCAAGTATGCAGGCCAGCATAATTTTCTCTCCTTGCGAATTGATCAAAATGCATCCTGCACCTACACCATCTTCTGATTTAGAACCATCAAAATAGAATGTCTAGAATAGAGAGTCATTATAAACTTTATCAACTAATTTTAAACACTTGGAAGCTTTTTTCTGTGAGAAATTCTCAACTTGAAAAACTACAACATTCTCTAAAAATGGAGACTTCTGAGCTTTAAAATATCGTAAAGAGGAATTAGTTGTGTAGTTTCCAATGATGTTATTAGTGAAGGAAATAGGTTCATTTCTTCCCTCAAGGTCCGTGACTATATATTTCAAGAATTTTTCTTGGTCTACCCTGATTTGGTTTGGTTTACCATAGTGTGGTAACCATATGTGAGACCAATCAGTTGCAAAATAAGCATGCAAAGTTTCAAACCAATCCTTGCTGAGAATCAAACCATAATATTCAGGGATATCAACCACCAACATATCAATTATTTGTGAAAAAATTGGATTAGAGGAAAGCCTAATTGAAACTGATCTTATTTCTCTAAGTACCTCTACTTTCATCCTATCTATCTAAACTATGTGTACTACATATTTTTGAGGTGTAATATTCAATTTAGTACACACAACCCTTGGCATTATGTTTGAGGAGGCTCCTGATTCAACAAGGGAATTATGAACATTCGTGTTGAAAATTTCATAAGTAGAAAGGGAGGAACATGAGAAATAGACCTATCACCAATAAAAAACTAGATCTGAAGGATCTCCTTTATTTGAGGATGAAGGAGGTCTTACCATATTGTAGGTAGCTTGAGTAACTACAGCAGATGGCAGGGGGGATACTAGAACTGCTTTCAATTCTATTAACATGATTTTCTATTGTTGGTTGAGTTTAGTAAGCTCATTCAATGTGATATTAGCTCTGGTCTTTCTCATGTCTCCCGCTATATTGTATTCGATCGTATCTAAGATTACCAATGTTTTTGAGGCATTTGAGGATTCTGGAGGAATAGGGTCAGTTTGGCTGATCTTAAATGTCTTAGGTACTATTTTTTCTTTTGTAGGAGTAACAAATTTTTGCTTCTTATTTGTGGTAGGCATGTCAGGAGAATTTTTTCTTCTGGTAGTTATTGACATTTCTTGTGCCTCTTCTTCAGTTGGGAGAATGAAATCCCACATCCCATTTAGTTCAATTTCTTCTTATGTTTCAACTTCTTCATCCTTTTGTGAATCTCCTGATTCTTGGTCAGATTCAACATTTGAAATGGTGTTTGGAGGTTGTGATGGAGAATAGGAGTTACTTATGAATGATCAGAAAGGTCTCTTAGAAGTAGAAGATTTTGCGACCTATTTTTTAATTTCTACTATTTCAATAAACATTGTTTGTAACACTTTCCGAAGGCCTTCGAAATCGAAAGGGTACTTCGAAGTTTTCTTCTTAGAGTCATCTTTAAATGTTACTTTCTTGGTCTTCCTCTCATCTAGTTGTGATCTTTTTTCTAAAGCTATGATTCTTCTTTCTACAAATAGGGCTTCTTTCATGTTTTCTATAAGGGTAGCCTTATTGGCTCTATCTACAAAGATTACAATATTAGAGGGAAGAGATGATATATACCATTCTATTTGTAAATCTACAGTAGGTTTAGAGATAGTTGGGATTTTGTTTAGCAATTTGTTAAATCTGGAGTTGAAATCTTTGATATTTTCATCTACGTTAGCTTTTAAATTAGAAAGATCATTGATCAAGGATGCTACGGTTCTGTCATCACCAAATATTGTAAGAAATACTTCTTGAAAAGTGTCCCATTCTCTCATTAAACCCGTTGGAAGGGAAAAATACCAAGATCTAGCAGAACCTTGGAAAGTATAAGGAAACAGTCTGATTACAACATCTTCATGTGCATTCCCATTAAGATTCATGGCTAACATAAAAAAAATTAGATGTTCTTCAGCCGAGAAAACATCGTTAGGATTATACTTAGGAAACCATTTTTTTGGATTTGTTGGGAGTGTATTTGGATTTGCAACCAGGACAGCACCAGGATTTGTCGAAGGTTGAGTGGGTTGATTGGCCATAAATTGAGTTGAGGACTAAGAAAATGGGAAGGTCAGTCAAGAAGTAGGTATAGATGGTGAAAAACTTACTACTGGGTTAGTACCAATAATTGTAGTACTAACGGGGGAAGTGGATATTTAAGAAGTAGTGGATTGAGTAGAAGTGGATGAATGAATAGAGAGGTGCAAAGGTGAAGTGATCTCGCTAGTATCTGATTCAAATACTAATGAAGTCATTCCCCTACATCATGGAGGGATGGGGAACTCAAAAGAAGTGACCCCAAGTTTCTCACTTTGCAATCTAGTCAATACACTAGTTTGTTGTAATAAGGAGGTAACACTTTCTTCAGATAATTCGTGACTTTCTCGCTTCTCAGCAAAAATGGATATATGTTCCAATTTTTGTATGAAAGAATGAACTTTGAGAGATTTAGGAATAAAATCTGGAGATGGTGGTTGCCTTACTACTTTAGGAGATGAGGGAGATGTTTCTATAACTTTAGATTTCTTGTCGGGGATTGTGAACGAGATCTTGAAGGTATAAAAGTGGTGGAGGGGTTTTGACTCTTGTGAATCATTTTTGAGCGATATTTATGTCTATATGCCATTCACAGCTGAAGGCCTTCCTTCTAGCACCAAAATGTTGCGACCTCAAAATTCTATTGTCAGAACATGGGGGATAACCACCCAGTTTAGACCTTAAGACAACTCCTTTTCTGTTTAAAATGGTGGCTCCAACTGGGGATAATGGGACCAATTTCCCAATGTGGGTTTTAAGATGAGAGTGGGTGGTTCATGAGTGTTTTGCAATCGATTAATGATAATATAAGTGACTTATTTTATTATGCAATTTCTCTAACATAAATTATTCTAATATAATCACGAGTGTTCTTGTATCGTATGTGATCTGCAAATATATCCTTTTAACATGTGATAATAAATATTTAACACAATTAAATGGAGATGATAACGTAAAAGATAATTCATTTGACTAAATAGTTAGTCAAAGAAATTTATAAAATATATTGCATGTTTAATGAGTTATATATGAAAGTCAAAACTTCAGTTATGAGATCATACAAAAGTGCAATTAATGCTTCACAGGAACAATAAATCTCACATATAATTCATGAAAATAATGGTTTTCCACTAATTAAATATAGATAGAATTATGCATGCACAATAATAGTGCTAGATGTATGAAGTCCTGATCATTTGACAAATGAGAAAGACTAGCTTCTTCCTTCAAATCAAATTGTTTCCCAAGAATACAGAAGTGCATCAACAAAGGAAAGTAGTCTAACATCTAAAAGAAAATATCATGTTCCATCATTTCACCAAAGCATTTACAAAGTTACAATAGTGCATTCTTTGCAAATGTTTTTGATAAAATTATGGACCTTCTCAAAATGCATGAGAAGGGTATAAATACTATTCTAGCTAAGTGTGAAAAAATGGATGATATAAAATTTGAGGGGGTCTCAAATAACCTTCCTCCTACATAGGTAACTAACTCCAAAAATAAACAAAGATCAACTAAAATAAACTAAGAGGATGACTTGTTGTATGCCAACATGTCCTTTAAATCGCAAATATCGATCATCAGTTGAATTTGAGGAGGTGGCCTAAAATGAGATTTGAGTTGTCCTGTAATGATTGCATCGGCAAGAGGTGGCAACATCCTTTGAGTCACATGAAGGGAACAATTGAGGGTCATAATCTGGCTATGTGGCTTAACCAGATAGTGCCAATACAACTCTTAGTTGGTTGTAGTTATTTTTGTAATTGCATGTCTTTGATTCCCCGCTTTTTCTTGCCAGATTTTACTCAGAGTAGTCAACTCAGGCATTTATTTCGTATTACCCTCCTTCATGAGATTGGTAGCAAATAAGGTATCATTTACTATCTTAATGATATTGTTAGGTCCCTATACTACTAGTGTAACCCTTTATTGTTATTATTACAATTAGTAAAACTCCTTTATTATATTGTTGTGCCCATGTAGTCCCCATATTGTTATTATTGTGCCCTTACATTATTATTGTTATGTCAGCTCTGATTATATTATGACCCCTTAGACTCCTATATATAGAAAGGAGGTCTTGTCATTTGTATCATCCAAGAATTGTTCGTTTGTGTAATGTAAAAGAGGTTTCCCCCTCGAACAGGCTGAATTCTAAGGTGTTGATCTATATTTTCTATCTTTTTGTGAGTTTGTTTCATAACATTTACTATCAGAGATTTGGATTCTAGGGTTTCGCTGCTCCAAATAGGCCATCGTCGAATTTCCAATATAAATTTTGTTCTACGACGTTTCAAAACCTAAAAACAAAACCCATTTGAGACAACATCTCACTTCACCTCGGGTCCAAATTTAAGATCTTTTCTCGCTATATTTTCAGATATATGATCTGAGGAAGTTAGGGTTTTTCCAAGCTTGTCGGAGTTTCACTATAATTCTTTTCTACGAATGGGAAGACTCTGAAATTAAAACCCATTTGAGCCACAATCGTGGGGAATCTCACGCCCAAATTTTAGATCTTGTTACACTATATGTTCATAGATATAGTCCAACACATTTAGGCTTTTTCCAAGCTCCCTAATTACATCCCAAACAGGTGACCTGGGAAAAATCATCATATTTGTCTCTCTGAGCATCAGATTGAAATTGCATAAGAAGTTATAGAAAGTGGATGGACTTTGTTTTTCTATGCATATTTTTCAGATCAGAAGGTCAAAACTATGAAATGTGGAACTTCATACAAGTTCGCTCTTCTAAAAAGGTATATAATTAGGTCATCTTGGGAGATTGTGCATAATGCTTTCATGGAGAATCCAATTTTGATCATACTGATGGCATTGGAAACAGGACGTAGAGGGCTATCATAGGTCTTGATTTCAAAAGTATAAGATTCAGAATTACAGAGTTGTAGTCATTTCAAGATTGACCTCCTAAAATCAAGAAAAGGAAATATGAGGAAGTTTGATGGCAAGGATCTGGTAAATTAGATACTACAGAGGGAGAAATATTTTGATCTACAGGAGTTGAAACTATTAAAAAAGGTATGTATTGCATCTTCATATTTAGAACCAGATCAATTTTTATATTATAAGGGGGTTTTTTCTCATAAACCACTTGTTACGTGGTCAATTTTCATGGAGGAAATGATAGCACATTATGAGGATACAAAGAGAAACACCTTCTTCAGCCAATTGATAAATCTTGAAGAAAAGTGTTCAATGGCAGAGCACATTGAGGACTTTCAAAAATTGAATATAAGGGAAAATGATATTCTAGAGAAGCAAAGGATTGATGTTTCAATTGGGACTTTAAAGGATAAAATTCAACATGAGGTTCGTCATTGGGAACCTGGTTCATTGGAGAAGGCATTCAGGTTGGCAAGAAACATGGAAAGAAAAATTATGGCAAAAAGGAATTCTACCCCTCACAACTATAAATATGGAAGTGTTGTTTCACCTAGCCTTCCACAACCTATAAGGTTGATACCACAACGATTGGAAGAAAAAAGAGCAAAATTACATTGTTACAATTGTGACAACAAATACATTACAAGTCATAAGTGTGCTGAGAAGAAATTATTTTACATTGATTGTGAAGAGGAGGAAGAAAAGGATCAAGAAATATCAAAGGAGGAGGATATACACTAAGAACCAAACCCAGAGAAAGAAGAAATGTATCCGACCATATCTTGTAAATCGTTGGCAAGAATTACCACTCCTCAAACTCTTAAGATAGAAGGACATATCAAGAAGAAAAAGGTTCAAGAAGTGAAAGATCACATCAAGAAAGAAGAAGTGAATCTGACCATATCTTGTAATGCATTGGCTAGAATTACCACTCCTCAAACTATCAAGATAGAAGGATATATCAAGAAGAAAAATGTTCAAGAAGTGAAAGATCACAT